>VDFB02322687.1:0-73533 GCA_007258455.2 Sequoia sempervirens | reverse complement strand
AAAGAATGCAAAATATATGCCAAGTATGGTCGGCCTTATATGCTTGCTAATGGTGGTCGACTATTGTGAGATTTTAAAATATTGCATGGTGTTCGGGTGATGATTATTTAGTGGAGAATGCATATTCAAATACATGTTAAGTGTGTGTATTATTTATCTTCTATTTGTATTACTCAATGTAAGTGAATTAATTAAATGATGAATTATAAATTATTTAATTAATTCATCATTTTAAAATGCAAATAGAAGACATTATGTAAGGCTGAGTTACAACTATAGACTCAACTAAAGATTTCTCATGCAAGAATGAACTTTGAGTTATCATGGGCGAGTTGATTAAAGCAAGGCGGAATTTGCATGTTTTGGCCCACATTCAAAGATATCCAGTTCAGTTTGAGTTACAGATCAGTTGCATGCTTTATGACTGCGAGTTTGAGACTGAGTTCACTCATTTTTGCATGATTTTGAACCTTATTTTCAGGGATTTCTGCTTTTGCTCGGATTTCACCTTGGAATTATCATTTTCTCACTGAAATTGACTTTCAGTTTGGTCTTTCATGCACTTTGGAGTTGCATCTTTTGTATATATTGGAAAAGTTTATCTTTTTCCAGGAGTTCTTTTATTTCCTGTTTTCACATACAGCAGTGAAGGATTGTAACTCATCTTTTTATTCAAGCATTGTAATAGAGTTTATTTTTCAATATAGTGTTTCCTTCTCAATTCTTTCTTGAGTTTTATTGTCATACGAATGACTTGATTTAAACACTATGATTTTATCTTGAATCATTTGTTTTGTCTCATTGATGCTTTAAAAAAAAAAATTCATGTTATAATTCAAGTTGCATGTTGTGTTTAACAAATATTTCAGTCATTTGTATCTGTGAAAACCTAGTTTTCCTCTTACAAACATTTAAACTTCAAACCTACATGTGAAATATTGGTGAATTTCATGATCTTAATTGAATTGTGAAATAAATTTAGGACTTTATTGCAACTGATTATAGGTTTAGGATAGTGAATAGAATCACATAATTTTGGTACAATTACCTCCTGTAGCTTTAGGATTTCAATTCAAGCAAGCTTTCTATCTCTTTCCCAGCCAAGTTAGTTAGTTTTAGGAGGTTTTCATCAGGGAACCAGCCCTCTCTGGAGGTTTATCCTCAAAATTAGGCAACCCATAGGCCTGAGGATCATTCCATGTTTCAATAGATTGTTGAATTTAACTATTCAAGCGTTCGGGTGCAATCTATTTGACAACACCTACCAATGCAATATGCAAGGAATTTCAATTGGGTAAGAAAACTAGGATTTCATTTCTAAGTAAAAAGCATCGTTCAAATGAATTGTTAGAGCTTGTGAATATTGATTTGTGTGGTCCCTCTAAGGTTAGAAGTTTACAAGGTTACAGGTATTTCATGTTACTCATTGATGATTACTTTAGAATGGCATGGGTTACTTTCTTAAGGGAGAAATTTGAAGCACTGGAAAATTTCAAGTTCTTTAAAGCTATGGTTGAGACAGAGACAGGTTTGAAGATTAAATGTCTGAGATCAGATAGAGGTGGTGAATTCACTTCGGGTGAATTTAATACTTTTTGTGAAGAACATGGAATAAAGAGACAATTATTTGCACCGTAGACCCCTCAGCAAAATGGAGTTGTGGAAAGGAAGAACAAAAAAATTGAAGATGTTGCTAGAACTATGATGCTAGAAGGAAATGTTCCTCATATCTATTGGAGAGAAGCTGAGTACTGTTGTGTACACACTCAACCAAGTACAAATCAAAGGTGATACTAGTAAGACCCCTTTTGAGCTATGGACTGGTCAAAAGCCTACTATTAAATACTTCAAGATATTTGGAAGTAGATGTTATATTAAGAGAGATGAAGACATAGGAAATTTTGATGCTAGGAGTGATGAAGGTATCTTTTTAGGTTATGCTACTAAAAGTAAGGCCTACGGGTGTTACAATAAAAGATTGAAGAAAATGGTTGAAAGTGAAAATTTTAAGGTTAATGAAGACTTTGGTACACTATCTAGAACCTGTGGGTATGACTCTGATGATTGGGATGATAGTACAAACAAAGGAAAGAAAGTTCATACTACAAGTCAAGTGTAAATCAATCTGGTAAATCAAGAAAATGAAGAAGGATAAACTAGTGAAAGAGCAGAAGAAAGATCAGAAGAGCTTGAAGTTGAAGAAAATCCTAAGAAGACTCTGAGGTATGTAAGATTGGTATGTAAAGGATATTCACAAATGGAAGGAATTGATTTTGAAGATACTATTATCACGGAATCTAGCAGTGCTCGTTCCACGGATAACCCCCCTACGAAACTTGTCTGTTTCCTAGGATTCGTGAAGTTCAAGTACGCATAACGGAGTGATTTTCAAGCCACCTCGAAATGCGTTCCCAAGTCTTGAATAGTCAATTCGAGCATTCCCCCTTGTTCACCTCACGAAGACCTTCGATACGAGATCTCTCGCGAAGTTTCACTGTTCATACTTAGCAAGTTGCGAAAAATGCAGTGGCACTGAAAAAGTGCGCTCCTGCCCTGAAGCCAAAATTGGCTAAGTCTGGAAAATGCAAGGGCGCTAAAATTTAGCGCCCCTGCATGCAATGAAATTGCCAAAAATGTAATAGCGCTAAATTTTAGCGCCATTACATTTTTCTTCAACAGTTAAACTTTTTTCATGTTTCTGGCACGCTTCTTCATGTTTTCGCGTTTTTCGTCAATCGTGCCACTTTTCGTGCCTAAAAAAGTTGCTCGACTTGAGTTAGGTTTTTAGTTTTCATTTTCACTTAAGTGAATGAATTCACCATTTTAGTTTTTCATTTTTTATATTCTCTTCTTCCTCTTGCTGTGCGAGTTTGCCTCTCAACTGCAAATCACGTTTTTGAAGTTTCGCCATTCTTTCTTCAGCAAGTTTTCGCGCCTTGGTTCGCGTAAGATTTTTTGCTTTGTCTTCTTCTTTTGTTTTGTATATGATCTAATGTCCTTTATTCATGTTTTTAACTTTGTATTTATCTAACCCTACGCTTTCTTCTCTTTTCTCCATTCGCGTTTTGATCTTTCCATTCGCGTTTTCCTTCCTTCATGTCTTTGTTTTTGTTCCTTCTGTTTCTCTTCGCGTTTTTCTTCTCCTTACGCAATGGAACCCTTTCTCATTATTTTGAATGCATTTTTCTTACCTCCATTTGCATTGTTCATTTCAACGCACATCCCTTCTTTCCATTTCCGTTTTCTAAACCTACGCATTCTTTCCATGACTACTCTACGCATTTCATTCCTATTCTAACTCAACGCAAAATTTTGTAACTCCATGTTCCGCCGTGCTTTTCTTTCTAACATTTTTGTCATTCTCATTTCACATCGCCTTCTCCATTGGCTTTGTTACGAACCTTGAAGATATCTATCGCTTGGAAAGAAAGAATTTTTTAGCTTTTGAATGTAAAAATGACAATGGTGCGAATTGCAAAGACAAACCAAAAATCCCAAAGCTTTCATTTCATTTGCTAAGCCCAAGTGCCTTCGCCATTCCCTCTTACATTTACATTTTCAAAATTGCCAAGGAAATGCTAAAGCGCTAAATTTCAGCGCTGTGACATTTTGACAATGTTAAAATTTTCCTAACACTGGAAAGTGTAAGGGCGCTAAAATTTAGCGCCCTTGCACCAAAAGCAATTTTCCCAAAATGTAAGGGCGCTGAATTTTAGCGCCCTTACACTTTTTTCAGGCTTTTTCCAATTCTTCCCAAATGAACTTCATTTTTTACCAGTGCACTCCTGAACCTCATTTTTTTGCATTCATGCATTGTTTTGCGTGCCTCGCCATCCGCTTCATGAATTCTCATCCTTGTGCTCATTTCGCGCTTACCCATGTTTCCTAAGAATTGGTGTTTGTTCTGTCTAAACGGATTGTAGTCTACTTTCAGAGATTGTCAAATCAAGATTGATTAGGGTTCCAATTCCTTTTGATGACTACTACCAAGCCTCCTTCTTTGAAAGCAAAAGGCAAGATGAAATACAAATATCAAGGCGTCTACCCGCCAACTATGGTGCTTTCCAAAGTCGAAGAGATAAAGGATACAGAAGTTGGTCATCAAGATTTGGTTGACTTCGCAAAGCTAACAGAGACGAAGCCTCTTCCTGATTCAATGAGAGCTATCGTACACAGCAACCTCCACTTGGTGGCAATGTTCCCTACAGCTGCGCACAATACCGAGTTTGTTCTTCAAGTTGCATCTCATTACATCAGAGAAAGCAGAAGTGTGATCGACTCTTCCGGGCACGAGATTCTGAGACTCGACCCCGACTTCTTTGACATTGTCTTCAAAGTCCCTCATATGGAGAAATATATTGACATCTCTATATCGAAAGCACAGGAGATCTTTGATGCTGATCCCAATAAAGCTAAACAGTTGATAAACACTCAATGGCTCAAAAATCCTAGATCATTTGTTTCTAGATGGCCGAAAGGACTCCTGAGAAGTGACTTCAAAGATGACGTCAAGGACATGATCACGTTTCTAAGCAGGGTGAAGGGCTTGCCGGAATCATCCACCTTCCATGACTGGATGTATGAATACATCAGGATCATAAGAAGGTAGAAGGTGCATATTATTTGGGGCAAAACAAATGTCGATTGATGAAATGCCGCGGCGATTGATCAATGCTCCTTCTACGTGAAGTTCTACATGACTTCTTACAATTATGCATCGGTGATAGAGACAATTCCAGTCTATCTACAAAGGAATCAAATGATGGTGCCTGTGTACAGATATTTCTATCAATTGGAGCTAAAGGAGAGCTTTCATCATTTTAGATGGGTCACTGATGCTTTCTTTGTGCCTTTACTCTTCAACTTTGATCCAGCTTTGGAAAGAAGAAGAGTATCTAATGAGGCTTATAAGGTGGTAAGTAAAGTTGGATGTATTTTTCTCCAATTCCCAACGTTTACTTACTTGAGAGTAGGCTGCTACACTGGTTGTCCCTACATGCTACCACGTTATCCTTTGGATAAGTGGATTCTCATGGAAACATGCAGACAGTTGATGTCAGTGCAGAAAGAACGAAGAAGCAACCACAAGCGTGGGTTCAAGTTCCCACTGACCATCGGCCGATATACTATCCAAACTGCACAAAAAGCTAAGTCTGTCTATGCTGAGATGCAGATCATGACCATCAAAACCTACAAGTATAGGTTTGATTTCGACTACCGAGATGTCAGAACAAAGTTGCAAAAAGGTCACCAACATAGGTACCGTTTTGAAGACATCTGGGCAGATTGCAGAGATGAAGAAGCCATTCGCAAAATGGACTATTGCAGATTGACAGTTCAACAAATCAGAGATCTTGGTATTGCTGATCTACCAAAGGATTTTGAGGATCCAGGTGATATCATGAACGCTGTCTATGATGAGCAAGGCATTGCTAAAAGGCCGTTGCCTGCAATACAATGGTCTAGGAAAGAGGTTACCAGCATGAGAGAAAGGCTGAGACCAATCCTAGCCAACACAGAAGAATGGTTACATAAACATGGTTATGCAATGAAAAGTTTCAGAACAGACTCAGAAGGAGAGGAGTCTGAAGCAGAAGCTCGCCAACGGCAAGAACTCCGCGACAAAAACAAATCGTGATGCGTTCCCACTTCTTAGCAAAGAGGTCAAGGATCAAGTTCCTTTGTTAATTGCAGAAAGATGCCGGAGCTATCCAAGAGCGATGATGGAATCTCATCCATCTACGCTCTAGGGTAAAAGCCTATTACGGAGAGATAGATTAGATGAAGGAACTAGCGATGAATCCGTTGAAGATGAAGATTGATGAAGCGGACTCCGATGCGAAGAGGTTTTACGGCGGGCAAAAGAATGCGATGAAGATTGAAGAAGAAGGATCCGGTGACTTTTGAAGCCGAACCCGAATTAGAAGAAAGACAAAGAGATTGATCAGCGAGGGAACGGGCATGATGAAGAACTACTTCTCCTCTGAGAATGTAGTTGAGGAAATTCGCGAGAACATCATAAGCGCGGTGACTACCGCGTTCCCTCATACCCCTCCTGATTCAAGAACTCCTCCACCTCCTGTTCCTTCATCACCTATTCCTACCGCAAGCATTCCTACAGCTGAGATATCTCCTATCCCTGCAGCATCAACCCAGCTTGATACTCCTTCAGTGACAAGCATCCATACGGTTGATATATTGTCAAGCCCTCCATCGTCCATTCCTAGCTTGTCTTCACCAACGTATGATATCACTTCTGAAAATGAATTCAATCGTTTCATGAATGAGTCAATGGTGATCGACTCAATGTGTCCTTCTGGAACAATGATGACAAATACTTCTCCAATTGTCACGATACCAATGGTGAGTTCAGATGTGACAATAACTTCAGAAGTGGCAATGGCGACTGAATTGACAGTAAATCCAGAAGTTCACACTTCTTTTCTTCCTCCTTGGCTAATATCTCAAGTGTCGAAGTGCAAAAAGCAAATGATTTCTCCAGAGGAGCTCGACCTTGAAGAGATAGTTCTTCCAAAAGCCAAAGGGAAGAAAAAGGAAAAGGTATACTCGAGGCTGAATGTTGATAAGTCTGGCCACAAGTATGCTGAAATTGGCATACCTCCGAATCAAGAAGGTGATGTCAATATGGAGGACTACACAGTAACAAAGGTCTAGCTTGGCAAGGTTACCAACGAAAGTGCAAAAGCCGATGCGCAAGTCACTTTGGATATCTTGGCAGGAAGGCTGGATAAAGTTGAGCAAGCTCGTAACATGTACAAACAGAGGGCAGAGCATTATGCCACTATTGTAAAGAGACTAGCCGGTTCTCCAAGTAATGCACAACCGCTGACAGTGGTAAATATTGAAGACCCAGCTGTCAAGAAAGCTGAGAAATTCACCTCCAAAGGCAGGGTGTTATATGATTTTGTTGAAAAGATCATCGAACATGGATCTCAGATAATTTTGGCTGTGGATGAGAAAACTACCATGTTGGCCAAGCTCACCACAGAGCTTGATAAAGAAAAGAGCGTACTTTCCCAGGAGCGCAGAGACATGGAAAAATGCCTATTGTCATGGTCGGAAATGAAACAGGTAAAGCTCAGCAAATTGGTGGAGGTTGGGGTAATTCCTGACAAAGAAAAGTTTGTAGAGGTAAGAGAATCACTGAAACACAGAATTCAAGTGGTTCAATCTCTCATAGAAGATCTCCACCAAGTACAGGAAGATGTCGATGGGCATCACACCATTCTTGACAAAAGTATCAGAGAATTTCCTGGTCAACTTCTTGAGGAAAATCGTATCTTCTGTAGGTAGAAATATCCTAATAATCTTCAAAGGGAAGCCATCCGCGAATTTGATTGGCCGGTTCAAACTTCGAGCTTATTTGAACATCATTTTGTGATACAAGAAATCACGATGGACAACTGAGAGCGCATCTTGGCCGGTGCAAGAAGGTTCACTCATCACGCCATGAGATCGATCGAAATTCCACACCATTGTGGATTACAGATTGGTTAGTCAGTCGGTTTAATACTTGAGGAGACTAGGAGGAAATTTGAAGACTTCCACGCCCAAGGAAAAGAAACATGAAGCAGCCTCCTATTCTCCAGTGTTAGACATTTCCGGTGCATCCCTTTATGCATCTTGTAAATATTTCTCGACATTTTTGAATGTCATTTTGTAAATTGTAATTGCACCAAGTTCAAAGATGTAATCTTTTGAAAACAAATTACACTTTGACTTTGGTCCAAGTTAGGTGAGATCTCTTATAAGCGCTCACCTAACTTTCCTTGATTTCCTCAATTAGTTTCCTAATTTTGCTCACCCCTCTTTCTATATAATGTAGGAATTTTCATTTAATAAAATTATCTTTTAGCCTTTTTACGAAGTCTTTGCCCTTTGTAAAAGCAAATTTGTGAAACTTTGCGTTGGATTCGATACTTTTGTGAGTTAATCTTATTTGGTAGTGATTAGTTCGAAGAATCTGAAAGACTCTAAGTAGTTTATGTAAACTTTTTGTTACATCTATTATTTAGATTGCATTGTTATTTCTGTTTATCATTGGTTGAATGATCTACAAGACTTTGTGCTTGTAATCATTCATGCTCTTGCATGTTCTAGTTGAGTGATCTACAAGACTTTGTGCTTGTAATTATTCATACTCTTGGATACTCTTGTCGAAGGATCTACAAGACTTTGTGCTTGTAATCATTCGTGCTCATTGATACTTTTGTTGGATGATCTACAAGACTTTGTGCTTGTAATCATTCATGTTGTTCGAAGAATTGTTGCATCTAAGAAGACTTTGTGCTTCTAACATAGCAAACGGTACATCTACACAGATCCAACACTGATAAAGCTACGGAACGACTTTGTGCCTTCGTGAGCTTTCCCTTTTTAATTTATTTGTTTGTTATTAATCACTTCTGGTATCTCTACGCTTCACTTTGATGAGATAGAGATATTGGTATTACTGCTAGTTGTTCGTTCCAAGTTATCAAGAATTCTGAACTTCCAACAAGTGAAGCATTGTAAACATCTTCTCTGAAAAAAGAGAGAAGGATGAATGTAACACACCCCCCCACTCCGTGAATTGCGTGTACATTTTGTAATTATCTGTTTGATTTACTATCGCTTCCGTTAGCAGTAAGAAGGGCGCCTCCCCTTTTCGAGAGGAGAGATTCACATCTCACATAGCTGTGGCTGAAGTTCAAGTTGTGTAATCTATCGAAAGCTGATTACATAATTTTCACCCAACAGATACCTTGCCCCTATTGCTAGAATTGAAGCGGTAAGATTATTTCTTGCCTATGCTACTCACAAGAACTACAAAGTTTATCAGATGGATGTAAAATCAGCTTTTCTAAATGGTGAATTGGAAGAAGAAGTGTATTTTGAGCAACCTGGTGGATTTCAGATGACTGATAAAGAAGATATGGTGTGTTGGTTGGAGAAAGCATTATATGGACTCAAGCAAGCCCCTAAAGCATGGTATGCAAGATTGGACAAGTATTTGTTGAAGCTTAGATTTAACAAAGGTATTGCTGATAGTAATCTATATTACAAGAATGATGATAAAGATTTGATTGTTGAAGTCTTTGTTGATGATATTATTTTTGGAGGAGATGATGCTTTGTGCATGAATTTTGCTAATGAGATACAGAATGAATTTGAGATGTCTATGATTGGTGAGATGAAATTATTTTTGGGATTGAAAATTACTTAGTTAGATAAAGGTATTTTTATATCTCAGTCCAAGTACGTGAAGGAATTGTTGAAGAAGTTTGGTATGGAAGATTCAAAGTTGATTGGTACACCCATGGTGATTGGATGCATGTTAACAACAGAAGATGATTCTCCGAAATCAAATCAGACAAGATACAAATCAATGATTGGTGGATTGTTGTACTTAACTCAAACTAGGCCTGATATCATGAATGTTGTATGTATTGTTGCAAGATTTCAAGCTAATCCAAAAGAATCTCATGTGACTATTGTGACGAGAATTCTTAGATACTTGAAGGGAACTGTTGATCTTGGCCTATGGTATCCTAAAGATGATTATCTTACTTTGAGTGCCTTTGCTAATGCTGACTAGGCAGGAGATGTGAATGACAAAAAAAGTACTAATGGTGGAGCATTTTTCTTGGGTAAGAAGCTAATTTCATGGTTAAGCAAGAAGCAGAATGCCATTTCCTTATCTACTACAGAGGCTGAATACATTGTTGCTGCTAATAATTATACTCAAGTCCTGTGGATGAAACAGATGTTGAAGGATATCAGAATTATATATGATGAGCCTATTTCTATATTTTGTGATAACTCAAGGACTATTAACATTTCCAAGAATTTGGTGTTGCATTAAAAAAAAAATCATATATCTATCAAGTTTCACTTTTTGAGGGAGAAGGTAAGTGAAAAGGAAGTCAGATTGGAGTATGTGCCTACTAAGGAGCAGATTGCAGACATCTTTACCAAGTCGTTGCCTAAGGATACTTTTGAGTATCTTAGAGAGAAGTTAGGGGTGATTACCCCTCCTAATCAGAACTAAGGATGCCTTGCATTGCATTAGTTCGTGCATTTCATAGTCATATCTTGTCTCGGATTGATGTTGTGGTGGCTGCTACTTAGGGGGAGTAGTCAAATGTTCAAAAATTCAGATATGTGGTTCAGATCTTAGAGAACTTTTTCATTGATGTCAAAGGGGGAGAAGATTCAGGTGAAAATCTGGTGATTATCTAAGGAGAAGAGCCTTATGGGGAGAAAGATTATGTGAAAGTGTTGAGGAGAAGATGAGTCAAAACCTAAGTAGGAGTTAGTTGTGTTGATGGTGTTTTTCACATCATGTGTTTCCATAGATGCCAAAGGGGGAGATTATTGGATGTTGTGGTTGTGTTGATGATATGTGGTTGTCATTAATGTCAACACTATTAGCATTAATGCATTTGAAGCTATATATGTCAAGGATATTGAGAAATTTGTAGTAAATGAGTTCCAAGTTGTCAGTGGTGAAGTGAAGTTCAGTATGGTGGTTATTTTTGTACGTTGTTGATCAAAGTTTTTTGACTAAATATTTTGTTGTTGAGTGTATCTAGTTTATCCACGTTGAGTTTTAGAGATCCACATGAATATTTGATCAAGTTATGAAGATTTCCATTTAGACAGTTTTATGTTTCTTCAGTTGGTGTTCCTGATTGAAGATGATGCTATTTCAGTTAGTTCAGTTGTTGTGGATGTTTTTCTTGTGATTTGTGATGCTCGTGGGTGTTTCTAGGTTGTTCTCTATCTTTGTTGCACATCTGAATTGATCGGTGTGATCTTGGTTGTCGATTTTCTCTTCCATGTTCATGTTTTTCTTGTTCTTGGCTGACATAGTGCTTGTAGCATGTTGTGGATCTTTGAGGAGAAATTAATTGAAGTTTCTTTGTGTTGGAGATGTTTATTTGGGTCCTCACTAAGTTGTGGCCGACCTTGGTTGATTCGCATTGATAATCTTTAATGTTTTGGGTTGACAGTTTATATTCATTTTATTATTTCTTTGTGGCCGACTTGTAGCAATGAAATTTCATGTTGTGGATATATAAGAGTGATTTTTTATTTGAATTTAAGTGTGAAAAAGGTGTGCTTCTTTGTGTGTGTGTGAAAATAATGTTCTAAATCATTTGAAGTTAGAGCAGAGTGTGAAGAATTGTGAAGAAGTGTGAAGAAGAGTGAAGACAAGTGAAGAAGTGTTCATGTGATTAATTGGAACTGTAATCAAGCATTAGCATATGTGCCTAAATGCATGTGCATTCCCCATATTTCATTTTCATTATACTTTTAATAGGGTATAATCTTGTGGACTGATCTCCACTGTGGCTTTTCCCCTAACAAGGTTTCCATGTAAAAAATCTTGGTGTTATGTGTGTTTTTGATGTGTTGATTTATGTTTTCATGCTTAATAATTAAATTAGAGAATAAGGTTAATAAGTTGAACAAGTTTTGAATTTTTGTGATAACTGATTCACCCCTCCTCTCAGTTGTTTGCCCTTATATTGCCAACATGTATAACATGAAATAGTGATAATGTTATTATTTTACAACCATCACATGGCAAGGAGTGGAAGGGCATGTTATTCAATCACTTGATAACAATTATTGCCATCAAAGTGAAAATTACTTAGGATTAATTTGAATGCACGACACTCATCAATACTATGTCCAATAGTTTTGTGATATCGACAATTTAGAGCGTTCACACCTTTAGGATATAGTCTTATCTTTTCTTTCATGGGTGGTAATGTTATAAGTTCTTAGTTTAGAAGTATTTCTATTTTTTTTTCAATTTCAGGTGGTGGACAAGGGAATTTTAGTTTCTTTAACTTGTAAGGCCTTTTGCACTTGCTAGATTCACAAATTTCCCTTGGTGGATGTAGGGCAGGACTCAAGATAATCTTATCTTCTTTATCATTGTCATTAGGAGGAATTGGTTTCTCTATAGGAAGGAGGATATGTATGTCTGGAGGAGGATCTAAGGAAATCCTTCCATCGTTATGATGCATTGGTGTTTCTTTAGGAAGAAGATTACTTATGTCGGGAGGAGGATCCTGATATCCTAACCCTTTAGTATCTTCACTTGGTATCTGCTCTAGGAGTTGATGAATTTTATGTTCACTTGTTGTATCACATATTTGTTTTCTTAAGATTGTGAATCCTTTTTCATATGTCTCCTCAAGGTTAATTGATGTGTTGGTTACTTTGTTAACATAAGATGGTTGAATTTTTGCTTATTTAGAGGATCTAGGTTCACCTATGGTAGGGAACTTAGGCTTAACTTGTGTCTCAATTTTAGGATGCAAAAGACCAAACATCTCAATTTATGTTGGTTGTTTCATGGATGGGTAAAAGGATGCATTATTCTCAAAGTTGTTAAGGCAATCATTTATGAAGTTGTTCATGTTGTCATCATCTTCTCCAATGATTTCAACATCACGAGGAGTGTTGAACAGTCCAGATAACTAAGAGGGGGGGTGAATCAGTTATTATAAAATAGTTTTCTTGACTTTAATTAATCTAGAACAAACTTAAACCAATCATAAATTAATGAACATGAAAGCACAAAACAACACCATGCACAATGAACACTAGAATTTATGTGGAAACCCAAGAAGGGAAAAACCACGGAGAATGCTAATTCTCAATTATAAAATATCGGTTAAGGTGACATCGGTTAAGGTGATTTTTACAAAGGCTCACTACCAAATTTCTCACTGCAGGTAAGGCTCACTTCCTGGCTATTACAGCCAAATATATAAAGGCTCACTACCAAAAGAATGATAAAAGGAAATCCACCGTTGAAATGACTGTCACCAACAATGACACCCGGTAGATTTTTATTGTTTGTTGCCTCCGATCATATACTTTCGCACACTTCACAACATCTGGATTTTCAAATTCACATTCATCACACTTGCTTTCATCGAAAAAAATCAATTCTTACTTATACCATTCCATGTCGTCACAATCTCTTAGGTTAGCCAGACACAATTTCTTCATAGTCTTCTAAGTCGGCCAAATATAATTTGAATTAGGTAGCAAAAAAATCATTCTTGCGGTGAAGAGGAATGAAATGTGGACCACATAGAACCTCCTTGCTCAAGTCAACATGTTACAATGATATCCAAAAATTGAATAAACACATTACAATGCAAATAATGTTCTAAGGCACAATAACCAATTTCCAGATCAGTCTAGACCCAAAAGAATGTGTCTCATTATGTTGCAAGATGAATGGGACCAGGACAAGCATGACCAAAAGATAGATCATCACAGCACAACATCCGAAGCTCATCAATCTGGATCACCAAAGCATTAGAATTAATCAACCAAGATATGTTGACATCAATGACAACCATTAATGACAACAAATAGCATCACATTCCAACAATCTCCCCTTTTGTCATTGATGGAAAAATCCATCAACAACAAACCAAACAACTCAACTATCAGCATCTTCTTTTCTTCTCCCCCTTTGACATCAAGGACATAGGGCAAAAAAAACTCCCCCTAAAAGACTTACTCCGCTCCCCCTATGAGGAAGCCTCCCAACATTGATCTAGATAAGGGTGAGCATGTAAAATTTTGGACCAATGCACACCTTGGTGCACATTATTGCAGATTAGGAAGGGGAAGAACCCCTAACTTCTGTCAAAAATACTCAAAGGTATCTTTGCTCAGTGGTTTTGTAAAAATATCTGCAATCTACTCTTTTGTAGGTACATATTCAAGTCTGACCTCATTCTCCAATACCTTCTCCCTCAAGAAATGATATCTAATGGATATATGTTTTGTTTTGGAGTGTTGTACCAGATTCTTGGAAATTTTTATTGCATTGGTATTATCACATATAATTGAGATTGGTTCATCAAATTATATGCCAATTTCCTTCAGCGTTTGTTTCATCCACAATAGCTAAGTGCAACATGAGGATATTGCAATGTATTTAGCTTCAGCAGTAGATAAAGATACAAAATCTTGTTTCTTACTTGACCAAGCAACCAACCGAGAGCCAAGGAAATAGGCTCCACCACTTGTACTCTGCCTATTATCAACACATCTGACCCAATCAACACCAATGTAAGTTGTCAAAGTGAAATCTAAGTACTTTGGATACCATACCTCCATGTCTTATGTACCCTTCAAATATCTAAATTTTTTTTTAACTGCAACAACATGTGATTCCTTTGGTTCTTGTTGAAATCTAGCTGCTAAACAAACAACATACATAATGTTTGGTCTGGTAGTAATCAAATATAACAATCCTCTGATCATTGACCTGTACATGCTTGCATCACCATTAGGTGAATCATCTTCTTTGTTCAACTTGCATCTGGTAACAATAGGTACACAAACTGGTTTAGAATTCTCCAACCCAAAAATCTTCAACAATTCTTTGGTATACTTGGACTGAGAAATGAAGATTCCTTTGTTGTTTTTATTTACTTGTATTAGAAGGAAGAAATTCAACTCACCTATCATAGACATCTCAAATTCCTTTTGCATTTCATCTACAAATTTTCTACACATATCATCATTTCCTCCAAAGATTATGTCATTGACATAAACCAAAACAATCAGCATTTGATCTAAGTGAGTTTTGTAGTATAAATTACTGCCTACAGATCCCTTTTGAAATCCTTGTTCAATCAAGTACTTGTCTAATCTGTCATACCAAGCTCTAGGTGCTTGCTTCAAACTATATAAAACTTTCTTCAACTTGCAAACAACATCCAAGTCACTTCCGAACTTAAATCCCTTTGGTTGTTCAATGTAGACTTCTTCCTTCAATTCTCCATTCAAGAATGCATATTTTGCATCCATTTGATAGACTTTGAAATACTTGAAAGCTGCAAAGGCCAAGAATATATGGATCGCTTCCATCCAAGAAATAGGTGCATATGTTTCTTCAAAATCAATACCTTTGATCTGAGTGTAATCTTTGCAAACCAATCTTGCCTTGTTTCTCACTGCCTTCCATTTTTGTCCAGCTTTTTCTAGAATACCCATTTGTTCTAATTACATTTTTGTCTGTCGATCTAGGCACAAGTTCCAAAGTCTAATTTTTCTCTATCTAATCAAGCTCTTCCTTCATTTCCTTCACCAAATTATGACCATTGCATGCTTCATCCACAGTCTTTGGCTCAATTTCTGAGAGTAGACACAATAATACTTGCTCTTGAGTTACTTTACTTCTCATGGTGATTCCCTTATTCTTATCTCCAATGATCTGGTTTTCTAAGTGGTTTTTTTGTACATACCTTAGAGGTTTAGTTGTAGTTGTCGGGCCCTCCTTTGTCTCTTCTTCTTCTTCTCTGTTATCTTTTTCTCCTTTTTCATCCAAGTCATCTGATTCATATTCAATATGCCTTTCAGGATTTCTTTGAACATCTTCATCTTCTTT
This sequence comes from Sequoia sempervirens, assembly GCA_007258455.2. Lineage (NCBI taxonomy): Eukaryota > Viridiplantae > Streptophyta > Pinopsida > Cupressales > Cupressaceae > Sequoia > Sequoia sempervirens. Next base: position 58,094 of record VDFB02322687.1, on the reverse strand, counting down.
CACATTCACACTTTCAACAATCTTGTTCAATCTCTTGTTATAACATTGGTACGCTTTGCTTCTTGTAGAGTAACCCAGAAATATGCCTCCATCATCTCTGTTGTCAAACTTTCCAAGATTGTCCTCATCTCTCTGGATGTAGCATTTACTTCCAAAAATTTAGAAGTACTTTATTGTGGGAGCTCTTCCATGCCATATCTCATATGATGTATTTCCATATTTCCTCTGGAACAATACTCTATTAAGAGTGTATATTGTTGTGTGTATCGCTTCTCTCCAATAGATTTGTGGTAAACCTACTTCCATGATCATTGTTCTAGTTGCTTCATGAACTATCTGGTTCATTCTTTCTACTACACCATTCTACTGAGGTGTTCTAGGGGAAAATAGTTGTCTTTTAATGCCATGTTTTTCACAGAACTTTTTGAATTCATTAGAAGTAAAGTCTCCTCCTCTATCAGATCTTAGACACTTGATTCTTCTGTCAACTTCATTCTCAACTCTTGCCTTGAAAATCTTGAATTTTTCTAAAGCTTCTAATTTTTCTCTTAAAAATGCAACCCAAGTTAGTATGGAATAATCATCAATTAAGAGCATGAAATATCTCTCACCTTGTAAGCTTCTTGTTTTGGTCAGACCAGATAGGTTAGTGTGTACAAGGTCCAACAAACCGGTAGATGATTCTTCTTTTCTTCGGAATGTTTCTTTGGTCCAATTTCCTTCTTGAAATTCTTTGCAGATAGTGTTGTCTAGTTTGGTCAGTCTTGACAAATCTCAGACTGCTCTTGTTGAGCTTATCCTTACCAAATTGTCAAAGTTGATGTGACACATCCTCCGATGCTAGAGCCAACTGTCATTAGACTAGGAGAATAAGCATCTTTTTGTAGCTCCTTCCAGTTGATACATATTCCCACTTGTTCTTTTTCCATCTCCAATAACAATTCCAAATCTCTTCTGGATCTCACAACCATCATCCTGAAACACCACATTATAGCCATTTTTGCACATTTTTTCAACACTCAGAAGATTATGATATAAACCCTTCACATAGTAAACATTTTCAATGTTATGCTTTCCATCAAATGTAATATAACCAATTCCAACAATCTGTGATGTTTTATCATCTCCAAATCTAACAGAACCTCCATCATATTTCTCAAGCTTTACAAACATACTTTTATCACCAGTCATATGATTCGAACATCCACTATCAATCAACCATTCATCTTTGTTTCTTTTAACAAACAATGTAACTTCAATGCTATCATTGGATTTCAGACAAATACTAGACATATCAAATCTAGGTTCATCCTTTTCCACCAAAAACAAACAATCCTCATGATCTAATTCATCATCTAAAATGTCGACATTCTCATTAACATAATAGGCCTTCTTATTGATCTTTTTAAACTTTTTCCTTGTTCCCCTTTTTGGACACTTAGTTGCTAAATGACCAATCTTTCCACATCTGAAACATTTAAGAGGTAACATACCTTTGTACTTGTTAGTACCTTTCTTCAACTTCCTTGCAAATTTTGCTTCCAACTCTTTTGAACTTTCATCATCTAGATCTTCTTCTATCTTTGTGGCTTTGAAAGTTGTTTCAGATTTCTCCTTTTCTTTTCCAAATTTCCTCATCTCAAATGCGATCAAGGTGCCAAATAGTTTCTCTCTAGTGAATTTCTTCGAACCATAAACTTCCTCAATAACTGATATCTTATCATTGTATCTCTCTAGTAAGTTCATTAGAATCTTCTCCATTACATCTTCATCTGTTAGAGTCCATCCTTGATTTTTGACTTCATTTATTGCACTGTCAACTCTCTAAAAGTAGATTGCTATATCCTCACCTTCTTCCATTCTCAAGTTTTCATATTTGCACTTAGCTATCAACTTCTTTGAGAATTTGACTCTATCATTTCCTTCATAGATTTCTTTCAACTTTTCCCAAACTTCATAAGCAGTTCCCAATGAAATAACTTTTGTTAACTCAGTATTAGACAAACCACTAAATATTGCATACCTTTCATTTTTATTTTCTTCATAGGCTAAAATATCATTTGCAGTAGAAACACCTTTTGATGGTGTAAGAGAGGGGGACCACCACATGCAAGACCCCAGGTCATGGAGGGTCGAGATATGAGAGGTTTCCCTAACTTATTTCAGCTAAGTGTATGTTTAGGGTGTGAGGATGAGAATGATGAGGACTTTTAGGATCCTACGATCACCCTGCAATTCGAGTTTTAATGTGGGGCCAGGTGAGTCGATCTTCAGGTCTAACTTTGCACCTTAGGGGGCTCTCTACTCAAGGATGTCAGCTCAAACTTGGGACGACAGCGCGGCGCGCTGGCATCTCATAAATGCATTGTGGTCTGTATGGTCATACAATGGCTAAGACGAGTTTAAACACCCTAAGACAACTTATCATCCTAGATTAGCTACTTTTAAGAGGAAAAAATAACACTATGAAATATGAGAAGTATAAGTGAAGGTGATAGAGTAGATATACCAAAGCTAAGGTGATGAAGACGATCTCGTAGAAGATCCTATTTGCCAACTAGCTCCTCAAAATGCATCCACCTGCACATAGCAAGAGACAGAATGTTGGGGGGTGGTTGTATAGGGGGATGCCTCAATCAGACCCATGTTTAGGTGTTCCCACCTCCACAGATAGCCAATGGAAAAGATAAAGGAATGATAAACACAAGCACTACAAAAATAGTACTATGCTACTCAATTGAATGATAGAGAAAAGAGGGAAGCTTACCACCTCCATCTAGAGAACTCAAGGCTACTTGGAGGAGAAATGAGAGGAACTTAAGCCTTTGTTGTAATGGTGTGGTCCCAAACTTGCTCTACCAACGTGATGGAGTGAAATATGGCTGCTATGGAATGCTTGGAATGCTGGTATGTGAGTGCAAAATGAGCTTGAAGTGATGTAGAGTGTTGCCAATCTTTCATCCAACCTCTATCCAACCTTTTTCCAACCTTTTTCCAACCTCCAAATCTAGTTCAAAAGATTCAATATGAAGGAATGAGGAAAGAAATGGCCATATTTGGGTCAGGTGGTTGAAGGAGGCGTTACGACTTCGTTGCCAATGGGAAGAGTAATGCCTCTCCTGGCTTAGCCGCAGGAATCTGCTAGGACATAAGCATGTCACGCGGATGTCTGTGCACCACATTGGCATCCCCGATAGAAATGCCTCCACCGACACACAAAATAGGTACCAAGTGGACTGCCATCAGCAGGCTTAAATGAATTAAGCCTCCAACTTAGGTTTTTTAAAGTGTAATAAGGCAAAAGGGGGAATTGAACCTAGGGTGCAAATTCGCTCTTATACATTTTTCCCCCACTTTAGTGAGCACAAGTACTAATGAGTGCTTAGTAAATTAGATCAAGAAGAGAGTAGGGTTAGAAAAGTATACCTGAACTGTCAAGGATGCAAACTGCAATTTGGCGAACTTAAAGATGCAGGGCAAACAAATGACTCCATAGTTGCTTGGAATTATGAAGTTGGAACAACAAATCACCTTGCAAGCCCACATACCTACAAGGATGCAACCTCCAAGATCTCTCGCATGGAGGAAGCCCCAAGGAAGCAGACTCCGCAGAGTCAGGAAGAGGTGACATGTCTACTCGCAGATAGAACATGTTAGAAGTGGCAACATGTCTACCCACAGATAGAGTGTGTCTAAAGAGTTGATGTGTCTACCTGCAGACAAAATGCATCTAAAAGAGGCAACATGTCTACTCACAAATAGAACATGTCTAGAGTGTCGATGCATCTACCTGTACATATAACACATCTAAAAGCGTTGATGCGTCTACCCATAGATAGAACACATCTAGAAGCGTCGATGTGTCTACCCATAGATAGAACACATCTAAAAGCAGCGACATGTCTACCCACAAATAGAACATGTCTAAAGTGGCTAGTCACGCAAACCGAAAAAATTTCAAAGGTCTCCCGCGGGAACCCTTCAAAAGGAGAGGAGTCCACTCAAGAGATGCACAATTTGAAACAGTAAGGTCTAGTCAAGTTGCCCCCAAGCTAGACACGAAAAGGATGAATAGAACAAGTCTAGTCGGGTTGCCCCCAGACTAGACATGCAAGAGCCCATTCGTTACAAAGGCTTTTGAAGAAAGGATCCTTGAGGAAACTGTCGTGAAGTAGAGGGGGTCCACTCAAGGGACACGGTTCAAAAGTCGCCACCTTAGAGCGATTGGTCATCAAGGAATTTGAAAGGAAGGTCATGCCCCCACATGAGGGGAATTCAAACAATTCCCACTTCAGAGGAAGGTCTTCAAGTCCTTTCTTTATGAACCCTTCATGAAGGAAACACATTCTATTAGGATTCCAAGTTGAGAATGCGCTTCCAAGGAAAAGGTATTGTGAAGAATTTCAAGAAAAGATTCACCGGTGGAAAATTCATTTTTTGAAAGTCAAAGTGTTAAAGAACATTGTCACACATAGGAGGGACAACTCAAGCAAAGAAGAGAGAAAGATAAAGAGAAAGCGAAAAGCACAAACAAAGGTCACAGGGGGATCTAGTTTAGCAGGGTCAGATCTGTTCGAGCTCATATAATAGTAGGTAACCACAATGCAAGGTGAAAGATCATCAATCCCAAACCAGATCGAGAAGAATGCACAGAAAACAAAGTAAAAATAATAAATTGGGTCAACATGGAAGGGAAGCCTAAATGCTCCCGATGCTTTGCATCGTCCCCAATTTATCAAAAATCAAGCACAAACATGGAAGAATGAAGGTGAAAATAGAAGAAGGTTTACGACACAAAAACCATGCCTGTATCCAAGCACCAACTAGGCTAACGAGGGTCATCCAGGAACATATAGCACGAGTATGGGGGAACACATCACAAAAAACACACACATGCACACAAGATCAAGAAAAGGAAAAGGGGCCTCCTCCTAATACTGCTCAGCCAAGAGGTCATATGCTTCCCAATCCAAATCCTCGTAAGGGGAAGGAGGAAAAGTATGCAAAGGTGGAATGTTAAGAGGAGGGGCATCTGACCCTCCCACAACAAGGGCCCCTCAAGGTCCTCTCCATCAAGCTCTTGTGGAGTCAGAGTCAGTGATTTTGCGAAGATCACCAACAGGGTTGGGTCTCATCCACAAAGTTGAACATGCACCCCATGGGAGTGTTATATCTTACTTTAGTGGATGGGACGGGCTACACCTGAGATCCACTGCTAGGCTCACCGAACGATTCGGGAGTGGTGAAAAACTCAGGAGAGGTCGAGACTGGTTTTTTCACAAGGACAGAACAGGTCATTACAGGGCCACCTTACGAAGGTGGGCTCTTCCTACGTCCTTTATCATGAGAAGGACTAGCCCCTGCCTTCTTTGTAAGAGGAAATGAACTCCCCGCAAATGAAGCTAGAGGTGCAGAGGAGGAAGAGGAAAGAACCGTAGTGGATACGACTGAAGTGTTAACCATATCCATTGGTTTTGGGAAGGGTTGAATATTCGAAATGGACATCAGCAAAGGTGGCTCCACCAAAGGAGCGATAAACACTTGTATCCGATTAGGGTTAGGCGCTTTCATGCTCGCAATGGGAGTCGGGAAAGGATCAGGAAGAAGGGACACAACAAGAGTAGAGGAAGACGACATTGCAGAAGGCCCTGAAGCAGGGGCAATCATTTCTTCTTCCTTTTGTTGTGAAGCATCCTGCTCGGCCAGGAGAGCCTTTCATTAGTGCTTGTGCTCTCGTGCAAGGTAGTTCCTACGACTCTTAGAGTTATAAGTCGTAGCTTGCAAAGGGACAGGAGTTTCCTGCTCAATCATAGGGACGTCCACTACGGTTGTTTCAGGCAGAGGAACAGGTTCTTATGCAGGAGCAGGGGAAGTAGACTGAGGAGTGATGGGAGGAGTCGACTCGATATCCTTGGCAATGGGCCTCTTTCCGCTCACTCTCTTGGGAGTAGGAGCAATAGGAGGTCACGGATCGAATTCTTTGTGAGAACCTTTCTTTTTTCTGTACAAATAGTACCATGGTCCTGGAAATTCATTAGGAAGATTCACGATTCTAATCTTGGGCCTATGCCAAGGAGGAATCATTGGATTTAATGGATAGCCATCGGGCTTGCTCATCTAGTACTCTTCCCAAGAAAGGGAGAGGATTCAGGTAGTCTGTGAGGTCATCTTCCTTTACTCACGGAAGAGGAGGGAGCTGAAACAGGACTTCTCCTTCTTGGGAAGAGGGAGGATAGTGTAACCTCTTTTCCTTCATGGGAGGGAGAAGGATTACGTGGACCTCTTTCTCCGCGGAGGAGTATCTTTCTAGTTACAGATTCTTCTCTTCCCAAGAAAGAGGAGGCACCAACTGCCTCACACAGAACGGCCTAACTTCCGGCTCCTCGCTCCGCTTTTACTACATAGTTTTGTAAAGTAGGTTTGTTCTCAAGGAAGCGTACTCAACCGTAGAGAGGGCTAGAAGTGATCCAACGATACTACCAGCGAGATACCAAAGGTTGATATCTCAGTATGTACCATGCATGAAACCTTGTGGGAAAATCCTACATTTGTATTAATGTAGTGATCCTATTCATGGAAGTCAACCAAGGAATGCCTACTACCTCAATAGGTTTAACTCCGCATTAACGCTAAAATTAGGCCATCTGGGTCCTACTAGGATGTATAAGGTGATCGAGCCAAGGGGTTATGGTTTGAGATTCATACCATTGTGGGTACATATGTGGTAGATCTTGTTTTCCATATTTTCATGGAATTCACTACCAATGTTTCTCACACAGTATGAATAGGTCTGACTCCAGAATAACGTCAAAAATTGTGTCAACAGTCCTAGGTCCTACTAGGACAGACAAGGTGATCGAGCCATAAGGTTTGAGATTCATACCATTGTGGGTACATATGGTAGATCTTGTTTCTCCATATTTTTCTTTTTGCAGTGAGTTCAATACCAATGTTTCCTCAATAATAGCATTCACACGACTCGCAGGGTCTATCAAGACTCCTATCACAATGTTACCATTGATACGAGCGGGAATGTAAAGAGGTGAGTGTTTGTTGTTCAAGGGTAAATCATGTGTTGTAAATGTAACATCCGGAAAACCAGATGTGGGTGAAATAGCGGAAGTTACCGTGACCATATTTACATAGGCCCTATCTTGAGAAGTAGAATCGGTGGGATCGATAATCATGTTAGCAGAATGTGATGAAAACGAGTGTGTATATCTGTAATTCACTATTTTCTTTCACCACTAATCTATTCGTGTTTTGTTTAATCCCATCGATATGAATGCTACCATCCTCAATACGGTCATGTATTTCATGTTGCAACCACATACAGTGTTCGGTATCATTTCCATTAACACAATGGTCCTGACAGTAAGTGCTCCTGTCATACCAGTTAGAGTAAGGTTCTTTAACAAGATTAGGGGTCAGCAAAGTTATGATCTTATCTCTCAACAACTTTTGTAAGATGGAGGTACAAGATTCTGATAACTTTGTGAACATACAATTGCATCTGAGGTTGTTGTCATTAGTAGTAGCTACTACATTCTCAACGACTTTGCCTTTTCCAAAGATTGATACAATGGATTTCCCTTCAGAATGGGAGTGCGAGGAATATCCCCTGAACTAAGCAACCATCTGTTGGTACTCTCGTAACACTGCACATAGATGCATGAAAGAAGGATATTTCATTAGGGTGAACTTCTCTTTCCAAGGCCTTTGTAAGTTGCATATGAATACCATTTTCAAGTCAGAGTGGGGAAACTGGTACGAGATTTTTGAAAGAAGTGCTTGGTAATGTGCTATGAAGTTAGTGATCTTCTCATTGTCTCCTTGCTTACATCGAACAAGATCTGAGAAGGTCATCTTCGGCCCGATCTTTGCTTGGAACTGTCTAAGGAATTGGTTAACAAGCTGATCAAATGAGAAGATAGAATTGTCAGGAAAGGAAAAATACCACTCGAGTGTTGTGTCCTTGAGAGATCAGGGAAATAATTTAGCCATCAAAGCATCATGATGGAAGAAGTTGGTGTAAAGAGTGTTAAAGGCAGACATGTGTGTATGCGGATCCCCCTTGCCACCGGACTTATCAAACTTTGGAATCTCCATTTCCTAAGGGAAGGGAGTGTTTAAGATAGCGACCGACAAAGGACTATGTCGAAAGAAGGGATGGAAAATAGGTTGGGTTGAGGCCTGGGAAAGGCTCGCTAGCTGACTGGATCTTACCCATATTCTGAAGTAAAGTGTTTAGAATAGGGTCGTTAGAAGATAGAGGTCTAGAGGATCCTCCTCCTCTAGAGCCCCTGCTAGGTCCACTTCTAGAATCGCCATCGGTGTGACTATCACCAGAGCCACTACCAAAGCCACCGTCATGACCTCCACCAGAACCACTTCCGCCAACACCACCTCTTCTACCAAATCCACCACCACTACCAAATCCTCCACCACTTATCCTACCAAAACCTCCACCCTCAGAGGTGATAGAAGGGGTAAAGTTAAATCCCAATGAGACCTTATTCACTTTGACAGTTTATGGTTGATTAGCGATGAAAGGGATATTAATGGAAGGGACAGCATCAGTCATGTAAATTGAAGTAGGAGGAATCGATACTCCTAATTGTCTCTGGGGCTCTCCGAAGGTGACTCCTTGTATAGACCCAGAGTTTCCCGAAGGAGTGCACGCTTCAGCGATACCAAAGAGGCTACTTAGAAGTTTGATGCCCATTCGATCTTTTCCCATTATATGTTTTGATTCGCTAACAACCCAAGTGGCCCTAGCCATCTTGAATTTCTTTCCAAATGGTGTTCAAGGTCACCCAATCCTTTAGTGAGGGCAGATACATAATCAACGAGAATCTGAACGGCCTCATTCTCATCCACCAAAGATGGTGTGGGAGACGCAAGAGGAGTGGGAATGTGATCGGTCTCGTCAACGAACCCCATCTCATTCCTCGACAATTGTTCCTATGCGGCCAAACTAACGACGGGACCAAAGAAAAGACCTGTAGAGATACCAAGCGAGACCTTCATTCTATCCATCGAGAGGTGTCATATAGTTCTCCTCACAATATGCCCAAAATTTGTGGACTGGGTTGTGATGCTCATAAACCTTAACAACACGCGAGGGCACAACAACCACGAAATATCTAAAGGGAGTTTTAACACTAACGGATGAACAAAAGTCGGTTCACATCAGGTTTACCAAAAATGTAAGAGAGGGGGACCACCACATGCAAGAACCCAGGTCACAAAGGGTCGAGACGCGAGAGGCTTCCCTAACTTACCTCAGCTAAGTGTATGTTTAGGGTGTGAGGATAAGAATGATGAGGACTTTTAGGATCCTACGATCACCCTACAATCTGATTTTTAATGTGGAGCTAGGTGAGTTGATCTTCAGGTCTAGCTCTACACCTCAAGGGGATCTCTGCTTGAGGACATCAACACGGACTTCAAATGACAACGTGACACGTTGACGTCTCAGAAACATGTTGTGGTCTATACAGTCAAACAATGGCTAAGACGAGGTTAAACACCCTAGGATGGCTTATCAGCCTAGCTTAGCTACTTTTAAGAGAGAAAAACAACACTATGAAATATGAGAAGTATAAGTGAAGGTGATAGAGTAGATACACCAAAGCCAAGGTGATGAAGATGATCTTGTAGAAGGTCTTGTTTGCCAGCTAGCTCCTCGAAATGTGTCCACCTGCACACAGCAAGAGAGAGAATGTTGGGGGTGGCTATATAGGGGCCTACCTCAGTCAGACCCTCATTTAGGTGTTCCCACCTGCATGGAAACCCAATGGAAAAGATAAAGGAATGATAAACACAAGCACTACAAAAATAGTACTATCCTATTCAACCAAATGATAAAGGAGAGGAGAGGGAAGCCTACCACCTCCACCAAGAGCACTCAAGACTACTTGGAGGAGAAATGAGAGGAACTCAAGCCTCTACTGCAATTGCATGGTCCCAAACTTTCTCTACCGACATGATAAAGTGAGATATGGTTGCTATGGAATGCTGGTATGTGAGTGCAAAATGAGCTTGAAGTGATGTATAGTGTTGTCAATCTTTCATCCAACCTCTATCCAACCTTTTTCAAACCTCCAAAGCCAGTTCAAAGGCTTGAATATGAAGGAATGAGGAAAGAAACAGCCATATTCAGGTTGGGTGGCCAAAGGAGGCATTACAACTTCGCTACCAATGGGAAGAGTAACACCTTTGTTGGCTCAGCCGCAAGAATCTGACGGGGACGTAAGTGCATTGCGCGGACATCTGCGTGTCGTGCGGGTGTCCCCAACAGAAAGGCCTCCACTGACACACAAAATAGGTGCCAAGTGGACCGCCATCAACGGGCTTAAGTGAATTAAGCCTCTGACTTAGGTTTTCTAAAGTGTAATAAGACAAAAGAGGGAATTGCACCTAGGGTGCAAATTCGCTCTTATATAGATGGTTCAACATATTTTGTCTCAATAGCTTTCCAAGTCTTGTAGCCTATAGAGATCAAGGAACCTTTCATCTACACTTTCCAAAAACTATAGTCAAATCCATCAAATATAGGAATTGTTGGTTTGTGTGCCATCAAATCTACCCCAAGTGGTTAAGATCTTCTTCAAGGAACCAAAGCTTTGATATGAATTGTTGAATAGTTTGGATAACTGAGAGGGGGTGAATTAGTTATTATAAAACAATTTTCTTGACTTTAATTAATCTAGAACAAACTTAAACCAATTAGATATTAATGAACATGAAAGCACAAAACAACACCATGCACAATGAACACCAAAATTTACATGGAAACCCAAGAAGGGAAAAACCACGGAGAATGTTAATTCTGAATTATAAAACATCGGTTAAGGTGACACTAGTTAAGGTGATTTTTACAAAGGCTCATAGCCAAATTGCTCACTGTAGGTAAGGTTCACTGCCTAGCTATTACAGCCAAAGATATAAACAAAAATTGTCAAAAGAGAAAGGCTCACTGCTAATAGAAATAGGCTCACTGCCAACAAAAAATGGCTCACTGCCAAAAGAATGATGAAAGGAAATCCACCGTTGAAATGATTGTCACCAACAATGACACCTGATAGAATTTCATTATTTGGTGCCTCTGATCATATACTTTCACACACTTCACAATGTCTAGATTTTCAGATTTGCATTCATCACACTTGCTTTCATCGAACAAAATCAATTCTTACTTATACCATTCCATGTCGTCACAATCTCCTAGGTCAGCCAAACACAATGTCTTCATAGTCTTCTAAGTCGGCCAAATACAATTTGAATTAGGTAGCCACAAAATCATTCCTGCGGTGAAGAGGAATGAAACATGGACCACACAGAACCTCCTTGCTCAAGTCAACACATTACAATGATATCCAAAAATAGAATAAACACGTTACAATGCAAATAATGTTTTGGGGCACAATAACCAATTTCCAAATTGGTCCAGACCCAAAAGAATGTGTCTCATTATGTTGCAAGATGAATGGGACTAGGACAAGCACGACCAAAAGATAGATCATCACAACACAACATCTGGAGCTTGTCAATCTGGATCACCAAAGCATCATAATTAATCAACCAAGTGTAGACACGTAAAATATACCGATTGGCATTGTGCATCTAATCCCGCCTACTAACATCATTTCATCCTAAATCATCCCTCGGTCTAACCATTTAATCAAATATCCTTATCTAATTAAATTCATCAATATTCCTCCCTTAATTAAATAAACCAGTTATTTAATTAAGTCTTTCTCTCTTTTGTTAATTAAATCAATCAATCCGATCTAATTATCCCTATTTAATTAAATAGTCAATTTTGTTTAATTAAATCTCTAAATCTATCTATTAAATTAAGGCCTTATTTGATTTAATCTAACACCATTTCTTTTAATTAAATAAATCAAAATCCTTATTTAATTATTCTCTTATCATATTCCTCTCCTATTTGATTTAAATAAATTCATAAATTTGAGTCAAATAGGTCACATCATCTAACCTCTCATTAAATTAATTAACCCTTGATTAATTTAATCTCTTGTCATGTCCCATCCTCTAGATTTTGCAAGTTGCACATGAAAATACATTTAATTCATTTATTAAATCTCTATTTTCCTCACAAGGCATCTTTTGGAATATTCTTCAAATTTGAATTCAAAAAATCCAAGTTGACATGTACATCCAATAAGGCATTTACTCCATTTTACATGTCCTTTGCCTTGAGCCAAGTGGTATTTAATGCATTTTCCCTTCCCTCTTGCAAGTCATTTTAACAAATTTGAAATTCAAAAATAAGCATTTATTGGCACAATCCTCAAAACTTGCACATCCTCCATCCACTCATGGTTTGACAAGTGGCATCTTGCCATTGGATGAATGTTAGTCCCACATTGCTCAAATTTGGACATTCATCCATCTTAGAATTCTATAAATAAAGAGCTCATATCCTCATTTCATCATCCAAAAACTATGCAAAGTTATTATGCTAAAATATTTAGCCATTTCCATCAAATACCATTGAATCATAGCTAGGTTATGCAGGTTTTTAGCTTGGATTCATCCTTCATCAACAAATTGGATCACTCATCAAAATATCTTCAACATACCAATCTTGCATCATAGGAATTGGGAAAGGGCCAATTTTCACATCAAATTGGCACCAATTCCCCCATGGGATCATGAGTTTGCAAATTTGAATTATGATTCAATCTATTTTGCTATTTTCATTGTGTTCTTCATTGTTTGTTTTCCTAATTTGAGTTTTGTAAATGGATTTCATGGGGAATCCTTATTCTTGCTTGCAATCTCTAACTTAATGTGTTTGTTCTCATTGTTTTGCAGGTATTCGGATTGGGGTTCACACATTTGGCGCTAGAAGGAAGGCAGCATCTCATTCTTTATCACTTTTCTCACAAAATTATGCATTTTTGTTCATACACAGAAAAATTCCAACGTTGAGAGCTCAGTGTCACTGTTTTAGCACCGCTGACTCTTTAGCGTCGCCATATAGCACCGCTGGAAACTCAAACTGCAACGTTGGAGTCTTCCTGCCCAAAAATTTGAATTTCTAACTGCAACGCTTGACCAATCTGACTTGTAGGAATTTTCAAAAAAATCAAACTGCGACGCTAGGCAAAAGTGTGACGCAGTTGAGCTCATTGTCCCCCACATAGAGCGACGCTAACTGGTAAGCGGCGCTGTAGAGCACCACTTAGAAATCAAACTCTGATGCAGTCATGGGTTGCGCCGCTAGAAGGGAGTAAAAATTTGAAATTAAATTTTAGCACGTGCCTTTTGATTAATGATCAATTTATCTTCTATTTTCTGCTTTTTAATCTTTGTATTTTCCAGAATCTGACTGGTTTTCTCTCTTGTAGGTTGGAATTGAAAACGAAAGAAAGAGAAACATGAGGAGGATATTTCGCAAGATCAAAATGTTTTTAAACACTTTAGTGTTTTCTTAACACTCTTAAGAAATTGTTATCACTTCTTTCTTAGGATACTAGTTTCATTTGGGTTTTAAAAAGAACCTTTTCAAATTTTTCTTGCAAGGGCTAAAACGAACTTTAGGAAAACTTACTAGATTTGGTTTGAGGATTAACAATTGAACAAGGAAAATCTTCACACTTCATTTGGTGCTTTAAAAAGAACTCACAAATTTCTTTGGGGATCTAAAATGAAGATGTGTTATTTTGTCTTGTGAAGGCTTACTTGAACTAACCTCATTGAAAAAGGATGTATGCGATTCTCTCGCGCTTTATAGCGATCTTGAGAATCAAAAGGCCTTTTTCATGATTTTAGGTTGAGATAAAGCAATCACCTCCACACTTCATTTTGGGTTTAAAATTGAACCAAATCTTGTGCGAGTGTGAGTGGGGCATTATTGTGTACATTCTCTCTCTTTGTTTCCAACAAAGATTGATCGAGTTACGGATATTGTCTTTACTCGCTTTTGTTTATACTAGAGGGCATGCCTTGGGGAAAAAGTACTCACCCAAGGGAATGACTCAACCAGTAACACTTAAAGCCAAGAGTATTTCCAACTTGGGATATAAATGTGGGTACTGGAGTAAATTCCAATATCACGCGGTTGATTCCGACAAGATGGATCTGAAAGGGGACTCTTGCCATATGGGTCAATCTCCACGAATGGAAATTCCTTATTAAAACCCATATTCTAGAATTTTCCAAAATCCTTAATCTATTTGTTGGTGCAAGAACAGTCGTTCTAAAGCCACCCCACACTTTTACGGTCTTTTTGTAGAAATGGAAAGCATGCCATGGGAGTTCCATGGGTGTTGATGCTTGGCTGCCCCGATTGACATTAATGAGCCATGGAGGGGAGCCAGTGGGGTCAAGCATCTAACCATTCGCTAAAGATAAGCGTAGCTAGACTTGTCCAAGTGGGAATCCAACAAATATTTTCTTTCACATCCATAGGGTTGTACTTATTTTTGGGTTACAAAATGCTTTGCTTATGAAAACATCTTGAAAACAAACACTTAACATTCTCATCAAAATTTCAAACCCTTTTGGAGACAAATATAATTGACTCAATCCATATGTTATTGCTTGCCCTTGGGATTCACATCCTTAGAGGTTTCTAAACATTGGATTACATCTTGATTTGTCTACTAAAGTAAACAATAGGTAAACCCTTGCCTTGAGTTCATCAAAATTCCACACAACATACTTTGTGGGATGCGAAGAAATCAAGACATTAGACATCTAGTTTGGAAAACTTAATCAAAGAAAGTGTTTGTGGTAAAATAAAGCCATTAAGCAAAGCTAAGCAAAATGAACTTTCATGTGTGTTGAAGACTCACATTCTCAAAAATTCCAAATCCCAAAAAAAATCATTGGTTCAAAATCTGAAAATGTATGTTCAAATGGAATCACTTCTTGGTTACAAAGGTCTCTAGAAGCTTGTATGCTCTTCAATACCTAGGTCTAGGCAAACAAAGTTTCTTTTTTAGGTTCATCTTAGGATCAAAAAAATCAAAATCTTTTTCATCCATCCTTCAAAACATCAAAACAAACATCATCTCATCATCACCTTTTGGAAAACCTTGAAATCATCCTTAATGCTAGGCTTTTTGGAAAAAAAAAAATCATCAAATCCTTGAGATATTTGAAAACTTTATCAAAATCATCTTTGGCTAGGTATGTGTAGATGCATCCTTTTGCATATGCTTAGTCAAAGTTATCAAAATCATCTTGTTTATCTAGGTATATGTAGATGTATCCTTCTTCATATACTTAGTTAAACTATCATCTTGTTTGAATAGGTGTGGGTAGATGCATCCTTCTCCCTACACATATTCAAATTATCATCCTTTGATCAAATCTACCCTTTAGATAATCATCCAACATCTTAGGGTCCTTTTGTTCAAAATCAAAGCAATCAAAATCAATCAATCAAGGACAATCCCAAAAGGAAAATCAAAATCAAAATCTGAAACATATTTGAAAGTCCCAAAAGCCTAGCTCTCCTTCAAGATTTATTAAAAGACCAAAACATCCATCATCCATCCCTTGCATCATCATCATATCACCTTTCGATCCTCAAGATATCCTAAAATTTTCTACTTTGGGCATAAAGTAAAGATCAATCCAAAGAATCAAGAGATTTCATCTCCCATATTCTTAAAAAATTGATCCTTGTTTTATGGTTCAAACTATATCTCAATACAAGAAGAGAATGGAAGCCAACAAAGAAACACCCGCTTCAAGTGATCTAAGCCAAACAAATGTTGAAATGAATCTTGCTGAATCAAGCAATCCTTTGACCATCTCATCATCACAAAATCCACAAGAGGAAAACCAAGGAGAGGATCTTACCTTTGGGATGTCTCATGAAGAAATAACTGAAATGCTCCAAAATCCGAAAAACCATAAAATCATCAACATCATGATGAGGCTTAACCCTTCTCTATACATCCTTGAACTAGCAAAACAAGGGGCCAAATTACCTTTGGATTTCGATGTGAGTACCATAGTGGAGACATATTTTCCTCCAATCTCATCCACCATTCCCATCTCATCTACATCCCATCCCAAAATATAACTCAAAACATTCTGCATATCACGACGTCTTTTGCTCCAACCCAACCCAATGATAATAAGGGAAATGCATTTCTCAATGCTATTCAAACACACCCCCTTGTTAATAATCAAAACTTGGATGCAAATACCATCTTGGAACAAAACATACCCGAAAACCCATTGCATATGAATGTTCCTCTCACTTTCCATCATGATCCATCATCACCATTCTTCCATTCAACACCTCAAACTTCTCTCCTCAAAAATTCACAAGAGGAGGGAGATATGTTCGGACCAAGGGTATTTTCAACAACACAACATTTTTGCAAGAACTCGCACCCCTCACATTTCCACCTCTTCCACCATTTCCATCATCATCCACATCACTCCTTAGCTTAGGGCTTCCCCCTCTACCAACTATCAATCAAACCAACATCCCAAATATCAATCAAAGCATTATGCCAAATGCTCAAAACTTGTCATCGATATCGCAACAACAGATAACAACGACACAAGCAATCGCGACATCATCAACCACTCCCCTAACATCTCAAATCATGGTTTCTCAAGGACCAACCACCAACACAACAGCACCATCTACCACTCAAATCATTAACATGACATCACCACTCACCACCTCCACAAACACCATTCCAAATCCACCACCACCCCCACCACCACCAGCTTCCAGCATATCAAATCAATACAACATCACATTGCAAGCTGCTTTTCAAAGGGGATTCCAACAAGTGCATAAACAAAAAGTTGTGCAACTAGCCGCTCAGCAAGCCACTCAAGCTGTACAAGCTACCCAAGTAGCCCAAGTTGCATTACAAGTGCAACAGGTTGCACAAGCCTAAGCTTTATTGCAACAACAACAACAACAAGCCACTCAAGCTGCGCAAGCTGCTCAAGAAGCTGAAGCCGCATTGCAAGCACAAAAGGCGGATCAAGCAAAAATTTTGTTACAACAACAAGCACAAGCAGCACAAGCTCAAGCTCTGGAAAACACCCAATATCAAGCACAGCACGCACAAACACATGCACAACTTCTTGCACAAAGACAACCAGCACAAATGCAAGCATATCAGCAAGTAATAAAGCAATATCAAGAGTAGCAAGAAGTAGCCCAATTTGCAGCACAACAAGAAACATTGTTGGAATAGCAACAAGCACAACATCAAGCACAAATCTTAGCGCAGCAATAGCAAGATCAACAACAAGCATTGTTCATACATCAACAGGTGGATGCATATCTAGCCCGGTAAAACATACAGATACCATTGAACAACACACCAACCAACCCAACCATCCAACCCATAATCGAAACACCCAAAACCACCTCATCCCACCCCCTGAACCGCAAAATGATGTAACAGCACAAATCAGGTTGCTCTCGCAACAAGTGCTCAATCTTCAATCAGGGCGAACAACAAAAACACCAAACAACTTGTGTCCCTATCCATTTGATAGGATCCTAGTGATGAAACCATTCCCCAAGGGATTTGAGATCCTCAAATTTGAAAAATATCATGGGATGGGAAACCCTGAAGATCACATCAGGGAATTCCAGGTTCACTACATGGAAGTCGCATACGACAATACTTATCTGATGCAGTTATTTCCTAGGAGTTTAGCAGGCCATGCTATGGAATGGTTCTCTCGTCTACCTTCAGGAATTAGAACATTCCAAGAAATTATAGATGCATTCATAAAAAATCATGCATGCAACATCGCAATGGATGTTAGTATAGAAGAACTCTCAGCTCTGAAACAAGGTAAGGGTGAATCATTCGCTTCATTCCTACAACGATGGCGATCCAAGGCCAATCGAAGCAAGTGGACCATGCCCGAAGAACAAAAAGTTTGCACCATTATAGCCAACCTTGATGGCCTCTTGGCATTTCATCTCAAGGTTTAAGGGATAACCACATATGACCAGTTGATCCCCAAGGTGCTCAGCATCAAACGAGCCCTCATGACTCAAGCCGCGGGATCAACTTCATACCCCAAAAAATAAAACAACTACCCACCCTCTAATTACAATGATAAACCTTGCACGTGGGAAAGGAACAAAAACATTACTAATGATGGTGTTGTTGACGCCAAGGTGGTCATTAGTGCCCCTCGCCAAAATACACCCGCACCACAAATTCAAATCCAACACCAAAACAATCATCAAGCAATACAACAACCAAACAACAATCTGACAATCAACAATCTCAATGATCAAACGGGACTACCCCAATGGAATAAAAGCTATCCAAAATGAAAATACACTGCTTTGGGGCAGCCACTAGAAGTCATCATGAAAAAGTTGATAGACAAAAAACTCATCCAGGCTCCTACCTTTGAGAATTACCAAGAATCGGATGTGAAACCTCCTTGGTATAATGAGAATCAACTCTATAAGTTTCATAAAATCAAAGGACATATCACGAACAGTTGCATGAGATTAAAAAACATATTTCAAGATCTCATCGATAAAAGAATTATAAACATGGAACAACCAACAGGAAACCAATATCTTAAGATATACATGAATATGATGCCTAATCATAGAAATAAAGGGAATAATAATAACAATGATAAGGGGAAAGGCACCCACGCAAACATGAATCATGTGTGCAAAACAGTTGTTGCCTCCCTAGATGAAAGTTGCATGGTCATCACCATCAAAGGCACCCATGCCGAAGATTGTGGAGTCACCACAAGAGGCAGAAAACTTACCATCGTAGGATCATCCCAGCCAAATAGAGTCCCGGCATCTAGATTTGTCCCTAATGGCTACAATGTCCTAGATCAACTCAAGATAATGCTCATGCAAATCTCCATCATGGATTTTCTAAAAATCTCATCAACCCATAAGAAAATCCTAGAAGAAGCGTTGGCTTCATCCACTGTCCTCGCAAATCTCGATGCGGAACAATTCAAAGCTATGGTCAGAAATATCATTACGCCTAATCTCCTCACATTCTCTGACCAGGATTTCCCCGCTCAACCATCTCACAACTGTGCACTTCACTTGGAAGCCATAATACATAAGAGCAAAGTCAAAAGGGTCTTGGTGGATGGAGGTACGGGCTTGAATATATGTTCTCTCAGCCTCATCAAGCAATTGAAAATATCAGAGGATTCTATCGACAAAGGAAAGGTTATCACAATAAGAGCATATGATGATCAAGAAAGAGTGTCTCAAAGCACAATCAAACTCCCTATTCAAGTAGGGCCTACCATCATGGAAACCACTTGTCAGGTCTTGGACCTCGACTTGCCATATAACATCCTCCTAGGACACCCATGGATTCATGCAATGAAGGTAGTAGCATCAATTTTTCATCAATGTGTGAAATTTACACATGAGGGACAATAAATTACCATACATGGAGATCTTGAACCCTTTTCCTATTGCAAAATCCTTGAAGCAAAGTATTATAAAATCCCCCAAGTACCAAAAAATGATGACGGCCCATCTACACCATACATCGACCCTGCCACTCTCGCATCCACTTCTGCGACAGAGACACCCACCACTCCCACCATCCCCACCATCTCTGAAATTAAGGTCATCATCCAAGATAATGGTTGTGGAAATTACAAGCTCCCTAATAATGCTTTTGTGGTAGAAGAGTTACCATAATCTCCTAGATCACGGGGACATCCGCAAATAAATAAATCCTCCACATCCCAAACGTCTCCTGTGGACTATCCCACCTTTACAAGATGGGGTGATCTTGGTCAAGAATTTATTGAGGCAGATACATCTCATATGCTATATCAAGATGAAAGACCAGTAGCTGACTTACCAATGGATGACAGAAGCAAGGGTCTACAATTGATGCTCGCAATGGGCTATGAAAGAAATCAAAGACTTGGACAAAACGACAATGGGCTTACAATATCTATCATGCCGGAGAGGCGACCAATAACAAATCTTGGCCTTGGATGTACCCCTTCGAGTATAACCATACGTGGCCGAAGTCCTCCAGTTAGAAGGGCTAATAATCCTCCTCAGCCAACCACAGCAGAATTACGCCTACCTGTATCTACAAGTCGTGTCATAGATAACTTTACATTTGATATAACCGATGTCTGTAGTAGTAGCAATGACAAGAACCCCACACCCAACTTACCTAGGCTATTTGAGGATACCACTCTTTGCATGATTAGCACCCTATCTTTTGAATCAGATCACCAAAATTATGACATCCACCTAGTATATCCACAACTCATCGACTATGACCAACGAGGACCACCGGTTCTCGATACATTCGAAAATGATGAGGCGCTCTTGGAATTCATGGGACTGCGAGATAACATCCCATGTGGAGATCACAAAGAAAGATTTATAATGGAGTTGGACACACATGCCTATTATGGGGAAACGATTGAATCCCTCAATCACAAAAGTGAAAAATTAAGAATAATATCCAAGTCCTTGAGTGAAAACCACAATGTGGCACTCTCTGACCAGAAAAAAGTAAAAAGAAAGGACGCATCCAACAGTGAAAACCTCTCTGAGGCACCCGAGGATGGGGGATTCAATCTTCCTTTCCAAGCTATTCATTAGGAAAAATCAACAGTCTTGGTAGAAAAATGCAATTCGGTCAATCTAGGAATAGAGGAAGCCTCACATATCACATTCTATGCAGAATCACTACTATTAGAAGAGCAAGAGCTCCTAGCAGCCTTCCTAAGACAAAGACAGATAAACTTTGCATGGAGTTATGCTGACATGTCAGGGCTTGATCTAGAGATTGTGTTTCACCCCTTAGTAGTATATCCAGAGGCAAAGCCTGTTAAACAAAAGCTTCAAAAAATGCACCCTCAGATTGCCTTATTAGTCAAAA
This sequence comes from Sequoia sempervirens, assembly GCA_007258455.2. Lineage (NCBI taxonomy): Eukaryota > Viridiplantae > Streptophyta > Pinopsida > Cupressales > Cupressaceae > Sequoia > Sequoia sempervirens. Next base: position 37,191 of record VDFB02322687.1, on the reverse strand, counting down.
TGGAGCTAAAAAGCTATTAGATGCGTGATTCATCCGACCAATAGATTATCTAGAATGGGTGTCAAACTTGGTACCTGTTTCAAAACCTGATGGGAATATCAGAATCTGCACAGACTTTAGAGACTTGAATAAGGTATGTCCAAAAGATGACTTCTCGCTTCCAAACATTGATATGATTGCAATATGACAGTTGGACATGAAATTTTGTCACTAATGGACGGATTTCGGGTACAATCGATCATGATAGCTAAAGAGGACCAACATAAAACATCACTTGTCCATAGACTTACTGAACATGATGCTATTCGCTTAAAGAACGTAGGAGCAACATATCAAAGGGCTATGACATTGATATTCCAATTTATCCATAAGATGGTTGAAGACTATGTTGATGACATTTTAGCCAAGTCCAGAAAGAGAAAATATCACATAGCAACCCTTAGTTCCATCTTTGATAGACTGGAGGAGTACAAGGTCGATTAAACCCAAAGAAGTGTGTCTTCTGTACAATCAGGAAAATTGCTAGGATATATAGTTTCAATGGTGTATCGAGGTAGATCCAGGAAAGGTAAAATCAATCCTTGAGATGGAGGCACCAAAAACATTAAATCAATTGAGAGGTCTCCAAGGTAGGCTTCAATCCATTTGAAGATTCATAGCATTGTTGGCGGACAAACAAAACCCATACTCTCACCTACTCCACAAGGGAGTAGCGTACAAATGGGATAACAAGTGTGAAGAGGCATTCACTAAAATCAAAGAATATCTACTGACACCACTAGTCCTAATGCCACCAATCCCAAGAAAACCATTGATTCTCTATATATCAGCAACAACACTAGCCCTTGAGCCTCCTAGCTCAGCATGATGAAAATGGAACAGAAGGTCTATCTATTACATCAGTAGAACAATGGTTGGGCATGAGCTAAACTATTCATTCATCAAGAAAGCATGTCTTGCAGTAGTGTTTGCATCACAGAAATTCAGACATTAATGTTGGCATATAAAATAAAACTCATTGCCAAAATCGACCCTCTCAAGTATCTACTATCAAAGGCAATGCTCACAGGAAGAATGGCCAAATGGGTGATGATACTATCAGAATACGACATTGAATATGTGGAGAGGAAAGCAATCAAAGGCTGTCATCGCAGATCAACTTGCAGTGGCAATAATCTATTCAGAGAATCCTCTCGTCTTGAGTTTCCTGATGAATCTATTTTCAATATCAACGTAGCTGACCACTAGAAACTGTACTTCGATGGCTCATATATGCAACATGGATTAGGAGCCAGTGTTTTCTTTATCACCCCACAAGGGGATTGCATACCAAGATCCTACAAACTGGCATTTCCTTGCACCAATAATATAGCAAAGTACGAGGCTTTAACCATAGGTCTCAGAATACCAGTGTTACAATGGAACATTACAACTCTCAAAGTATACGGAGACTCCCAATTGATAATAAATCAAGTGAATGATGAATACCAGACCAAGGACAACAAGCTCACTCCATACAAGAAATTGGTGGAGACTCTCAAAGAATCCTTCATCAAAATAACATTTGAGCAAATTCCTAGAACCAACAATAGAGCAGTAGACGCCATGGCAACAATTGGATCTTTGTTGGATATCCCCCACAACGTTCCAAAATATGAATTCTTGATTGAGCAGCTCTCGGCTTGCATTCAAGGTACCATAATCATAATTCGTGTGTTAAATCATGGTCCCTTTGATCCTTGGTATCAGACATTTACACATATCTTCGTATAGGAGTCATTCCTACTGACTTACCCTCAAACTAAAATGAACCTTTGTCAAAAAGGCATCTAGATTTGTCATCCTAGGTGATACCCTATATTGTCGAAGCATAGAAGGAACCCTACTGTGCTGCCTAAATGTTGAGGAGGCATTAACCGCTCTAACTGAAGTACATACTGGTATTTGTGGTTCACACTTGAGTGGAATGACCATAGCTAAGAAATTGTTGAGGATGGGGTATTATTGGCCCATAATGGAACGAGAAGCACATGATTATACCAGAAAGTGTCTACAATGTCAGCAACATGGGGACCTCATCCATGCTCCAGCTCAAGAGCTTCATCCTATTGTCACACCATGGCCCTTTTTGCAGTGGGGATTAGATCTCATTGGGAAAATCATGCCTACTTCATCTAATGGCCACAAATTCATCATAACCGTCATTGAGTACTTTACTAAATGGGTGGAAGCCATACCCATGACATATATAACTGGAAAGCAGATTTCAAAGTTCATCCTGAACTATCTCATTTGTCATTACGGTGTTCCAAAAGCTATTATATTAGATAATGGGACACCATTTAAGAATCAGGAGGTTCATGACTTATGTGAAAAATTTAAAATCCAGCATCGCTTCTCCATTCCATACTATCCCCAAGGCAATGGCCAAGGCTAAGCAAACAAGACCATTTTGAAAATTTAAGAAAGCATCAATGATGGTGTCGTGATGGAATTTGTAGCTTAATCTCTTCCTTTGGGCCTATCGAACCAGCATCCGCACACCCACCAGGGCCACCCCTTTCTCCCTGGTCTACAGATCAAAAGCAATACTTCCCATTGAGATCGAGATCCCATCACTTAGGATATCACTGCAAAACCTCATCACAGATGAAGAGTACCAAGTATCAAGATTGAATGAGTTGTAGCTACTAGATGAGTGACGGATAGATGCTTTGAATCATTTGCAAGTCTATCAGAATAGACTCAAAAGGAGCTACAATAAGAAAATCCGAAGCAGGACCTTCCAAGTTGGAGAACTGGTATTAAAAGAGAATCAAAAGAATGTCCCAAACCCAAGCAGCAAAGAAAAATTTTAACCTAATTGGTTGGGACCATTCATTATCACAGCAAGTTACAATTCAGGGGCATATCAGTTATCAACACCGGCGGGGAACTCTCCGCAAGAGCCCATGAATAGCTCTCATCTCAAAAGTTTTATGCCTAAATCTTCAAGGTATAGAACCAAAAATCCAAAAAAATCGTAAAATGTCCTAAAAAAAATGGTTACTCCCAAGAAAACCCGCAAACAGCGCCCTAGTAACAACAAAAATCAAAAAGCAAAAAATCTAAAATATCGAAAAGATTGAAAATAGTAAAGAGAAAAATCGCCCTCTAGTGAAAACCACTCTAAGTAGCACTTTGGGCAAGTACCTTGGTGAAAACTTGGAAAATAGGTGCGCTTGTATAAATAAGCACTTTCCATCCACCAAGATCCTACGCTTGTTCCACATCATTCATCCATCACACTTCCATCATCCATCACATTCAGATCTGCATCCATCATCCACCCATATTTGCACCATAGCTTGGTCTTGTTTTCGTATCATGATCCCTCCTAGTACTACTCTGCCCACCCTCAAGGTCAGCTTGTCCTACCTTTATTGGAGTATTCTATTGCATCCACTGGGAATGTTCTTATTGGATCAGATTCATGTATATTCTTAAGGTCCTTAAAATCAAAAAATCAAAAATCAAAACATCAAAAATACCAAAACAAAGTCATCTTGTGGAACTACGGGTCTCTGAGCTTGAACGTAGGCAAGGTTGATCTTTGATCATCCCCCGAGACACTTAGGTTAGTCCTTTAGGCGTTCGTCATAAACTGACATCTCATCATGTATATCATCATCAGAATCGGCCAAGTCCGCCGTTGAACTACATGGTCTTTGTGTGTATAACATAGGCAAGGCTAATTTGTTGATTAGCCTTCGAGGCCCCTAGGATAGGTCTTTAGGTTAGTCTCTTGGTCAAAATCTCAAAAAATCCCAAAACATTGGAAAATCAAAAACCAAAACATTTGCAAAATCTCAAAAAATACAAAAACAGTCTCAAAACATTGCAAAACTCCAAAAACATCCAAATATTTGAAAAAAAAATCCATCCATCTCATCTCGCCTACACCCACAATAAACACCACTCATAATAAACTGATTGTCACCCTCAACCTTTGGTGAGACAATCAGAAACAAGTCTAGTAGGTTGAAAGTGAAAGCTCAAATCGTCAAGTCTTAGGTTTAACTCAGTGAGTAAACAAGTTGGTCATCTCTTTGTGTCGATACTCGTCATCCAACTGGTCCCATATCAATCATCTTTTAGAACACTTCAAATAAACGAAATTTCATGCCGCCATCCACTAACATGTCCTAGGATGAATCCTTCCTACAACGGGCATTATCTTTTGGCAATAGTTTCGGCTCTTATCCTTTAGAACACATCCTCCTTTGGTTAGCGGTATTGAAGAGCATCAGCTTGTTTGTTTACTTTATCTTTATATTTTGACTTATCTTATTGCGCTCATTCCAAGGACTTCTCGATGATATCCCAACGGAGGATTTAGAGAAATAAGAATAGGACAACAATCATTATCTTTTTGTCTGCTATGCTTGTTGGACGTTCTTGTAATATAAGCTTGGAAAATACTTGCTTTGTTAGGTATGTATGGAGGAGGTCTTGGACAACTTGTTGACTATTGCATTGATAGGTTTACCTTTCTATGTTTTGGTCTGAGGTGTTTGAAACTTCTAAAGTGCACCCTAGCAAGGTTTTTGTATGTTAGGTGTGAACAAGGATACTCCTATCTATCTGTCAAGTCAAATTCCATCACACTAGGTACAACGCCATCCTGGTTTTCTATACCTTGATGCATCGTACCATGTGTGTTAGAAAACATAAGGAAATTGGCCCTTTGAAAATCCTAATTCCTCGACAAGAAATCATCATCATCATTTGCATTTTCATTATCTTGTGTCTTGTTGAAATGACTTCTTCTCTTCTTGCGCATCACACTAACAAAGTACTATGACAGTTGATCATCGCCATCATCATCATCAATCCTGCATCCACAAATCATTAGCATATTACATCAACATATCATATAGGAAACACATGCATTGCATTTCTATCATCATATAAACATGTTATCATAAGCATTCTTTATAGATAAGCACATCCATTTTATTGCATTTCATCCATTACATTGCATCACATTGCATTCATCGCATAAATCATTGCATAACACTCATTTACATAAAGCATTTCATAATCATTTTAACATTACCACCTATTGCATAATCATACACAATAGGTATATAAGCATTATAAATAATTCATTTGCATACATACTTGCATAACATTATAAGGTCATCTCACACATTGCATTCATTTGACATAGAACATCATCATCATTGCATATAGTACATCACATTAAAATGCATCACGTACATTACATTATCATTTAATATGTTTAGGATAATAATATTTGTTATTCTAAGCATCTTTAAAAAACTATATCATTTACATTACATAAAACCATCTCATTTGCATCATAACACGACCATCACATTCACATTACATCATCCATTTCATCTTATAAATAACATCATAAATCATTCATTGCATAAATCATTCCACATAAACATAAATAGAAAAAATCCATACAAAGCGTAGATCCATCCACAATCCATTCATATATAACCATAATATACCATATCATTTTGCATATTACAATCCATATCATAGATCACATCACCATTTGCATCAACATAAATAGATCATCTTATGCACAACATCATTGCACATCACATAAATACATTTGCATATCATAGGTTAACATAATATAGATCTGTTAGTCATAATCATAATGCATATATCATCGGAAATAAATGTATCCATAAATCCATCATATAGCATCATATAGCATCATATAACATCATTGCACAACATATAGAAATAAAATCATCCATAAATAAAATGGTACACATCACATCGCATCAAAATCATCATCGGCTCATATATATATCATCAATAATGTAACTATCATAGTACAAAATAATCGGATCATTGTACATGTGTGTCGATCAGTACAAAAGGCCCATCGGGCTATCAAAAAGGAGCCCATAAGGCACAAAAAATATCGTATCATCTCGATCAAGGTTTGTCCCCGTGTATGCTGCCCTCGCCCCTGTCACCGTGACCCTTTGCTGGTCTATGGCTGGTCCGCTCTGAGTACTCTAGGACCCGTCCTCCTCTGGGTATGGCCTCATGATAATTCCTCTGATAGTACTCGGCCTCTCAGACGGCATCCTTGTAGGACCGAACAGACACTGTACCCTGGGAGGAGGAGGCTCCCATGCTCTCTAGCTGCTATCTCTTGCCTAGCTTTGTGGCCGCCTGTAACTCTACAGCCTGTCTCTGTTTAATGGTCTAATCCCTCTCAGCCCTAAGCTGCTCTCTCTCGTCCCTAGCCTGATCTCTCTCGGCTGTCACAGTCTAGACCTGAGCTTGTAGCTGTGCAATCAACGCATCCCGAGGATCCACCTTTCCTGTTGGCTACACTGGTGGCTATACTTGAGGCTGTACCTAAGGCTAATCCTCAACTCGTGGCGGTACACCTTGTGGCACCTGCTGTTGATCCGGCATCGGTACATCTCCCTGCCCTGGTTGAACTAGAGGCACAACCGGTTGATCCTGTTGTACAGCAGCCCTTCATCCTCATCCTCCCCCTCTGCCTCTCACTCTCCGCTGATCTGGGACTGCACCTAGAATGGTCAATCGTAGGGGAGGCTGGAACCAATCCTTGTAGGCCTGTGTCGTGCCTAGATCTACATGCCCCTGATCATAGGCCCATGGTCGAGCTGCCAACTACCTGAAACTGTCAACCGCCTTCGAGACAGGAATATACCGCCCCCATGAAACTTGTGTCATGGTGCGGGTGAAGATGGCCACATAATCATCATCAGGGCAATCCTGGGGCTCATCAAAATGACATTGCACGTGCCCGGGCAAGTACCTCTCAATCATTATGTGCTCCCACCCCTGCATGAACCGGTCCTGGTGGGAAAAGAACAATTACTTAGCATCGTCGACCCATCCGGGCTGACCAAGGTATGGTCTCTAGGTAAACACCTACATCTCGTCGAGGACTCTCCTCCGGTAGGGGATGTCATGCTCACCTGTATGTGTGAAGGACACACCGCCTTTGTAGCACCACATGAGGGGATCGTCTGGCATCATCAGAACTGAAACAACGCGTGGACGTAGCACAGTAATGTGCTCCCATGCCCAGACGTGAAGAAGGGTCACCCCTGCTCTGAGTGCTCTGCCATCCATGTACACGTACTCGTGCAGATCTTTGTATAAGCATGCAAGGAGCACTGGCCCCCAAGCAAAATGAATCGGCCTGTCTCGAATAATCCACTCTCAGCAATATCCCTAACTGGGACTGAAGTATCGGCCTTGTCTATCAAGGGCAATGAGACCTGAAATGATCGCTACAACAACTAGCTAGAAAGGAGGTGTCAGGATCCTATGTCGCTCAAGCTCTATTTTCCCCTCGCAAAAAATGATGTCCTCTGTGGCAAGGACTCTGTGGCAGGCATCGTGCCCCTCGTCCATTTCAAAAATAACTCACTGACCATGAATCGACAATCTCAGAATATGCCAAACGTCCTCTAGGGTGACGGTGGTGTCGCCAGTGGGAAGATGAAATGAAGAAGTCTCGCTATGCCATCTCTCGGCCAGCGCTGACAGCATCCCTAGGTGAGTGCGAATGGGTGTTGCGTAGGAAATGTACCATAACCCCGCTATCCAGAGTCGATCTTGATCTTTGTCAATCAGGTCCCACAAATAATCGAACAAGTCCCGCGACCTGTGCTCTCGAGAGTAGAGCTCCCTCACCGCATCCTGCATCAAGGAAGATCACCATGATAAAAAAAATTTGAAAAATTCTTTGTCGGATGTTCAAAAAACCTCTCCAGTGATGCAATTCGTGAAGGCATCACAGTTTGATTTCTAATCAAACTTCGACGCTAGGGCTTAAAAGACTAAAATAGCACCATCGCAGTGCACTTTCTCTTCCAGCGGTGCACTTTGAACAAATGCAAGACTATCGCGTTGCACTTTGCAAACCACCCCGCTAGCCTCAAGCTCAGCGTCAAAGTTTTCAAACTCCAAACTACACTGCCATGGTGCAATATCACACCGCATGGCACAGTTTGATTTCTGAGTGGCGCTATATAGCGCCGCTATAGACTGATCGACCTTTAAAAGCATTAATTGAAGGTTAAAAATGAAAAATGAAGCTCAAGGGTCACTTACTGATGCCCCGATGTTAGGTGGCTGCTGGTACGTCCGAACTCTATCAAAAATGTGCAAGGGAAGCTGTCATTGCGCCATATCGTCAGAGGGTTAGAGGTCAAATCTTAAGGTTGCAAATGGAAGTGTATGAAAATGACTTGAAAATGACCCCTCGGGCCCCTTTTAAGCTTGAAAATTAGGGTTTTTTCATCTTGATTGGCTGTCCTGCTAGGGTTTTAGACCCCCGAACCTATTTTTGTCCAATTGAGGCTTGTTTTACATCATTTTATTGCCTTTAGACATATTTTTGGCCTCCTGAAGCCTTTTTGGGCCTGTCGAGCACCCTGTTCTTTTTTTACGCGAGATCACCCAAAAATTGAAATTTTCGTCCAATCTCTTGAGGGGGCATTATATTGGCATGTTTTCTCTTGCCAGGCAATAGTGGGGCAAGTTTTTTTTAAATAGCAAAATTTTTGAGGTTTTTATCGAGATCGTTTATTCTTTGAACCAACGCAACAAGTGCATTGCTTCAAAGAGGGGCAAAATGTAGACATGTAAAATATATTGATTGACATTGTGCATCTGATCCCGCCTACTAACATTATTTCATCCTAAATCATCCATCGGTCTAACTATTTAATCAAATCTCTTTATCTGATTAAATTCATCAATATTCCTCCCTTAATTAAATAAATCAGTTATTTAATTAAGTCTTTCTCTCTTTTGTTAATTAAATCAATCAATCTGATCTAATTATCCCTATTTAATTAAATAGTCAATTTTGTTTAATTAAATCTCTAAATCTATCTATTAAATTAAGACCTTATTTGATTTAATCTAACACCATTTCTTTTAATTAAATAAATTAAAATATCCTTAATTATTCTCTTATCATATTCCTCTCCTATTTGATTTAAATAAATCCATAAATTTGAGTCAAATAGGTCACATCATCTAACCTCTCATTAAATTAATTAACCCTTGATTAATTTAATCTTGCCATGTCCCATCCTCTAGATTTTGCAACTTGCACATGAAAATACATTTAATTCATTTATTAAATTTATATTTTCCTCACAAGGCATCTTTTGGAATATTCTTCAAATTTGAATTCAAAAAATCCAAGTTGACATGTACATCCAACAACACATTTACTCCATCTTACATGTCCTTTGCCTTGAGCCAAGTGGCATTTAATGCATTTTCCCTTCCCTCTTGCAAGTCATTTCAACAAATTTGAAATTCAAAATTAAGCATTTATTGGCACAATCCTCAAAACTTGCACATCCTCCATCCACTCATGGTTTGACAAGTGGCATCTTGTCATTGGATGAATGTTAGTCCCACATTGCTCAAATTTGGACATTCATCCATCTTGGCATTCTATAAATAAAGAGCACATATCCTCATTTCATCATCCAAAAATTATGCAAAGTTATTATGCTAAAATATTTAGCCATTTCCATCAAATACCATTGAATCATAGCTAGGTTATGCAGGTTTTTAGCTTGGATTCATCCTTCATCAACAAAGTGGATCACTCATCAACATATCTTCAACATACCAATCTTGCATCATAGGAATTGGGAAAGGGCCAATTTTCACATCAAATTGGCACCAATTCCCCCATGGGATCATGAGTTTGCAAATTTGAATTAGGATTCAATCTATTTTGCTATTTTCATTGTGTTATTTATTGTTTATTTTCTTAATTTGAGTTTTGTAAATGGATTTCATGGGGAATCCTTATTCTTGCTTGCAATCTCTAACTTAATGTGTGTGTTCTCATTGTTTTGCAGGTATTCGGATTATGGTTCACACATTTGGCGTTATTGACATCAATGACAACCATTAATGACAACAAATAACATCACATTCCAACAGCTCGGAGGACATGCATTAGGAGTTGTGTGAGCATGAGTGAGTTCAATTTCATTAGGAAATTGCCAAAAACACAACTTGAAACATCGACCAAAGAGAACAAGGACTTTCACACATTGTTTAAACAGTTTTCTATTTTTAGAATTTCATATCTAAACATGGTAATTTGTTGATTACACAATGCAATAAACTGAAATTAAATGTTGTAGATGCAATTTTGAATTCTAAAAATGCACTGAAATGAAGCAATTTAAGTTAAATGCAATGAATTTGATGAAACAGAAAATCAGGTAACTAAAACAAGAAAGTAACAGCAGCAAACAGAAGCCTAAAAATGATATTTTAATTTCCAAAAATTCAGATCAATAGCTAACAAGGACTCATTCGCCAGTAAGGGAAAATGGGTCTTGGTTAAGTTTTTCTGAGATGTTTTTGTAGATTTTAGGGTGATTTTTAATGCCTTTTCAAATGCCAGAAAGTTCAAGTTTAACCCGATTAGGGACTCATTCACCAATAAGAGCGAATGGATCCTGGTTAGGCATTTTTAAACTATTTTTGAATGATTTTCAAGCTTTTAGTAATGTTTAAATTCAGTTCTAGGTATAAGGCAATGAGTTCCAGTTTTAGATTTTTGAAAAATGCAATGAAAAGATGAATGCAAAGACCTATGTTGAAATGCAATTTTGTTTTGATTTTCAAATGCAAATAAATGAGATTTAAATTATATGCACAATGATCAATTTGTTTTTGTATTTTTTAGATTTAGAGAGATGCAAAACAATGCAAATCTAAACCATAAATGAGATGCAATTGTGAATGCAATGCAAGAAACCCTAAATAAGATCTTAATTCAATGAAAATGAGATGCACATGAGTGCAAGATATAATTTAAGATGCAAGGACTTCAAAAATTAGAAAATTACAATGTTCAATATGTTAGGTTCACCATTAATGGTGAGGTGAAGAAATTAGGGCTTATCAAGATGAGATGAATCAAGATAAACTACTAGAATTTTTCCACACAAAAAATCACTACAATTCATGCAATTATGAGGGCCAAAAGATATAAATAACACTCAAAAATTAATCCTAACTATTATAGCAACTATGAGGGAAGTTTTGAGAGCTTGAAGAGGTATGTACCTTGTTGCAAGAAGCCTATTTTTAGGGCACAAAGGACTCATTCGCCTTCAGTGGCGAATGGGTCCCTGTTAGGGTTTTTGAAACCGAGATCTGAGTTATTTTCCTTGATTTTTGCACTTTCAAATTCCTAGTTTTTAGCTCCCAAAAACCTATACTTAATTTTGTAGCCTCAATTTTTTGTTCTTGCACTTTGAAGGTCAATCTTACAACTTGACAACTTTTGTAACTTTGCTCTAAGCTTCTTGTCTACTTGATCTTCAACCTATAAATCTACAAACACACACTCAAGGGAAGAAAACTTGTTGATTGTTAGTGAATACGAGTTTGACTAAGTCAAACCCCTTGTAGGTAATTAAACCAAATGATGAAATAATGTAATTGAAGCATGAACATGAAATGATACAATGTTGATACCTTGGATGATGTCTTGGAAGAAAATTTTGCAATTGTTACACCCAATTTCGGTCATCAAAAATTTTAAATTTTATCCATGTGAAGACATTTGTCGAACCTACGGTATTTGAGTCTAATGTTTCAAAGGAAGACAACTTCATAAAAGTCAAATTTCAATATGTTGCTCTTTATTATCGGGAGGCTTATAAGTTTCCAAACTCTAAATTCTCCCGACTAACATGCTTCTTAAGTTTTGAAAAAGCTCGATCACCCAATCTTTTCACTTTGAAAAGTAAACAACATGAAGTCGGGAGTCAGGAGAATTGAGAACTCCCAAACTCTTTATCACAAGGTTCTCAAGTTCTAAAGACTTCCGATATGTCAATTTTGATGTTGAGGGAATGACTCAACAGAGCCAACAGCTACAACAACTGTGATTCCTGGTTTGAAAAATGATTCTATAGATCCTTATGTGAAGCATATTACTCATGTTCTTGCTAAAAAAATGGAATACTGAAGGTTGCCATTGAGAGTGTAAGCTACTGAAAGAGAAAACAAAACATATGGATTCTTTGATAAATTGAATGTGGTCTCGAAAGAATACAGCAATCAAAGATATGCATCACATGGATGTGTTGGAAATGCTTTAGAAAACTTCAAATAAATGCAACTAGTAGAGCCAGACTCCATGACCTTTGCCAGCATTCTCCTAGCTCGTGCAAAAAGTTAGAGACTTGTCGTGTAAATCCAGACGCCATATCCTTCGCCAGTATCTACTCGGTCTGTGCTCGATGGAGAGCCATAGAACATGGTTTTGACATCTATCAAAATGTAATTGAAAGTATTTTATTGTTGAATGTTGCAGTTGCAGACATATATACAAAAATGTAGAACCGTAGACATCGCACATGTGAACTGCCTGATCGTATGCCTCAACGAATTGTGGTCTCATGGTGCCATTGTGGCAGGAGTTATTATCAAAATATGTACATACTATCGGACCCGATATATGTCTAAAACTATTGTCGATTGATTTGAAAATTTCCCTGTCAGCTGATAATGCCAAAGTCGTACTATGATATGGGAAGCTTCAAACAAGTTACGAGCATGTGGTAACTATCAGTAATGGACGCGGTGGAAGTGAGCAAGAGGCCAACGAAATGTTTGACAAAGTTCCTGAATTGATTCAAGCCCCAGCTTGTGGAGACAATAAGGATTTCAAATAGGTTGTAAACATCCATCAAAGCATAGTGATGGAGATGTTTTGTGAAAACGTTGGTGCTACGACCCGAATTGATGCCCACTTCATCTATTGGAGTTGTAAATGAAAAGAAACCAAATGAAGAGCATAGTGATAAACGCATGCATATTATAGGCATGCATGCTCATAGTCGCGGTCACCCCATGGTCACCATTCTTGCAAAGATGAAGGCGAAAATCCTTGGGAAAACCCATGTGTTTATGCCTGAACCAGTAAGCTTGTTTTGAGTAAAGAATTCTCAAAGTTCACCAAGAGTCATATTAAATTTATACATGATGCCATAGTGTCGAATAACAAACTCATATCAAGTTGAAAAAGGCATTGGGTAAGCTGTTTACTGCAGAGGCATCAAGGCAAGGAGGAGATTTTTGAAGTTTCTGTACATATTGTTTTATTACATTCGTAGAATTTTCAAGGCAGTTACATTTACGGGAAGGTGAAAAGTGAGGAACCCGATCAGTCCAAATAGAGGAGAATGTGCCACTTGTCTAATCTGCATTGGAATGCATCATTTTAAATATTGTAATAAATCATGATGTCTATGGGAAATTTGGAAAAATATATGTTCCTTAATGATAAAAGAATCAGTTACCATAACTGAAAGGACGGGAGGTTCTTTTTAAATATGTAATCAGAAGAGAGGAGAGGGGGCGATTTTGAAATCTCCGAAGCACTTTGGGACATGAAGGGTAGCAGTAGAGGTAGTTTACTTTCTGTAAAGGGAAATGTCGGTATATTTCTTTGGTGAACATGGTATTTTTGTACAAAAAAATAGAGGCTTTGAACTCTGATTTTGTTTGAGAAATAAAGGGGAAACTTCTAAAACTTTGTTTTCTTTTGTCTCTCTCTTTATGATTGTCATTTTCTTATGTTATTGCAATCATTCTCAAATAATTCCCTATGTTACATTAAGCCATTGGAGTGATTATCTCATTCTCAAATAATTCCCTATGTTACATTAAGCCATTGGAGTGATTATCTCAAGAACTTTGAGTCTTGGGTATTCATGTAATCTGAAGGAAATTGTTGATTGTTTTCCTTGCTGTCTTTTGTGGGATAAATGGGCTTTGTATCATTTATTCATATGCATTATATTCCGAATTAATCAACCACATCTATTTTCATAGCTATGGGTAGATGTTAGCTTTCATTTTCTACTTTCCAGTTAAAAGTATACCATGTCTTTTTACTCATTGCATATCATAAGAGGGAGTTTTACTTCTAAAATTCAAAGGAAAGTTGTCAATTCAATGGCAACTTCTCCAATTGTTAGTGTGGTTAGTCCTTCTGCCTCAGCATTGTGAGTCATTTTTTGTATCTATCTTTGAAGGAAAAATATGTTTACTAACAACAATTTAACATGTAGTGTCCATGAAGAATGTAGATCTTGATCTTGAATAGATGTGAACAATGCTTGCAGTAGATCCTCAATGCTACATCAACTTTCTTAGCTCTGCAACATGCATGAATGCACTAAACCCTTGACATAATGAAATGATCTTGAATTGCTGCAATAAACTCTTGATAATCTGCCTTGAAATGTCTTTGAAAATTCCCTTGAAGTGCTCTATAATGCACTTGTAAAATTGCTAGGATGTTTCATAAAATTGCTAGGATTTCTTGTAAACTTGCTAGGTGAAACAATGTGAATTAACCCCTTATTTATACTAAATCAAGAGATTAACCCCAAAATTCAAACAATTCAAGCCCACACCAAATTTTGAAAAAAACATTATTAAATTCCTGGTAGAATGAAATTCAAAAAAGGGGGTCCTCATCAAGGGAGGACCCATTCGCCACCTAGGGCGAATGGGTCCTAGCACTTTTTTCCAAGACCTTGCCTTCGGGGAATGAAAGAACACTAAAACCCATGTGAAATATGTTGATAAAGGGGGGTCCTATAAAGGGAGGACCCATTCGACACCTAGGGTGAATGGGTCCTAGTACCAATTTCTAGGACCTTGATTTTACCCAATTAAATGTTATGTAATTTGAATTATGGGTGTCAAGATAGATCTTTGGGAGGTGTCATAAATAAGGCTTAAATTTGAATTAAAGGGGCTAATTAACTTTAATTAACCACAATTAATTAAGAGGACCCTAGATAAGTGTGAAAGTGTGTTACAACACTTAAATAAGGTATAAATTAAGTTTATTTTATTAAAAGAGGGCCCAAAATCAATGTGAATGTGTTACGACACATTATGACATTAAACCTAAGAAAAATTAGGTTAATTCAATGACAATTTTTTCCAAATCAAGTAAGGAAAAAGGATACTTTCTCCGTTACTACAAATAATTCAACTCATGATGAGTTATTTAAGCTTGGATTAGTATCAAACAAAGATAATCATAGCAGACATATCATAGATGGTAAAATCCCTAGCTCTTCGAAAGAGAAGACTCAGGGCAGCTTTATTTTTATAAACTTCGGCAAACAATTAGACCAAAACATATTAGAAGTAGAGAAAAATAATCCTTATCTAATGCAGGAAGAGGATAGTAAAGAAGATAATGCCCCCCTTGTAATCTCAAATAGATCTAAAAGAAAAATAAAAATAAAGAGACAAGTTAGAAATCTGGAAAGAAACCCTTACACAAAAAGGAGAGATAAAAAGTTAGAAGAAATAATTCCTAAATTCTTTGATAGCTTTAGGAGCTTAAAGGAAGTATCATAAGTCATGGAGGTAGATGATATTTAAATGTACTAGTTGGAATGCCAAGGGATTGGAATCACTTGATAGGAAAGTGTAAAGGTACCTTAATTTAGAAGGGAACCTGGATGCCCTCCTCATTCAAGAGGTTAAAACAACTATTTTCAACCTAGAAAACAATCTTAGATTCATCTGGAAGGGTGCAACCTAGTTTTATTCCAAGTACGAAAGGGGGAAAGGTGGTGTAGCCATTTTTCTAAGCAACAGTGGGTCTAGTTATGTTATTGAATCTGGCACCTCCCCATGTAATAGGGTTGTATAATTTGTCCTCAAAAAAGACAATTGTAAATTCAATGTCTAATTTATATATGCTTCTAATTATTATAAAGAAAGGATAGATTTATGGAAATGGATGTGTGAATTGCATAACATCCCTTGAATCATAGGGGAAGATTTTAACATGATTGAAGACAAAAACAACAAAATAGGTGGTATTAATTTAGAATAGAAAGGAAATAAAAATTTATTTTGGGATAAAATGAAAAATAAGCTTAAACTCTACAACCCTCTAGAGGGACTGAAGAAGAGACCCAATACTATTTGGTATACGTGGTGTAATTATCAAAGATGCAACAAAAGATCTATTGTAGATTAGATAGATTTTATGCTAATAGAGATTTCTTATATTTTGATAAGATAGGGAACAAATCAAGAGTTAAGGCATACCCTTGCACCCTTTTTTATCATCACCTTATTAATTTCAAAATTATATCCACTAACCAAAATTCTAAAGAGAATAGAAAAGAAAAAAGTTCCTGTTAAACACAACACTCCTAAAGGATGAAGATTGCAATAATGTTGTTTTCACCCCAAGAGAAATTAATAAATATATGTTGAAGGACCTTAACCTAATCAAAAAATGGAATAAACAAGTCAAAGGGTGGACCTTACTATTCCAAACTATAGGAAGGAAAAAATCCTTGACTTCATGCATTCTAAAAATGCCCTCCAAGAAAATTTTCTCTACCTAGAAAACAAGCTTCCAGATGACCCATCCAAGATATCACTTAATGATGAATTGGTAACATGTAAAAATGACCTAGGAATTCTCCAATCCATAAAAATCCAAGGGTTAAAGAAAAGAGCTAAACTAAATTGGTTAAACAATGGTGACAAAGGGACTAAGTTCATTTTCATGTACATAAAAGAAATAGATGCAAAGGAGAAAATTGACATAGATCTTTGGGTTGATGATTCTTTGGTCTCTAACCCCAAGCTTATTAGGAGAAAGTTTTATGAATATGATTCCCAATTGTTTGCATTAGAAGGAAATGGTCCTCATACAAAAAAGGAAAGGGATATTTATAAAAAGATAATTACAAACAAGATTTTGGGAAATCGGACATGGGAAAACTTAGGAAAGAAAAATTACTAAAGATGAAATTATGTAAACCATCATGACCTTTATTCATGTAAATCCCCAGACCCCAATGGCCTACCAATTGAATTTTATAAAAATAACATAGATTGGATTAGCTAGGACCTATGTTAGGTGTACAAGGAAGCTTTAAATATTGGTTCTCTAGGTAAGGAAATGAACAAAGGTATTATCGAGCTAATCCCCTAAGATTGGGACAAGGATTTAATAAAAAATAATTGGAGACCTATAACATTGTCAAAAAATTCATATAAAATCCTAGCAAAGTGCTTGGCCTTGAGATTGAGAGACATCCTCCCATCTTTCATTTGCTTCACCCAAATAGGGTTTAAGTTGGGAGGCTTTGCAGTGGGAAAAATGCTCAAACCAAAATGTTGGTATGCTCCTACTTGACTTCAAGAAATCATATGATAGAATCAAATGGCCCTTCTTACTAATGTCTCTAGAAGCATTTGGATTCCCTATAGAGCTTTGCAAGCTGGTCAATATTCGGTTACAAGATGCTAATGCGTAGGTGGATATAAATGGGGCTTTAACTAACCAAATTTTACTCTAGAGATAAATTAGGCAAGGATGCTCCCTTGCCCCTACCCTATTTGTAATTGACTCGAAAGAAATTTTTTACCTATTAAGGGACTCATTATTTAGTCCCTAAATAAGAGGTTTGGAATTACGTAATAATAGTGAATTGGTGAACATCCACTTTGTTGATGACATGATACTATTTTTGAACCTAGAAGAAGGAAACATCTAGAATTTAATGCAAAAACTCAATATTTTTTGTGATGCTTCAGGAGAAAAGTTGTCCAAAGAGAAGTCAATAATGCTAAATTGGGACCCTACCCCCTGAGTGGTTCATCAACTAGAAAATACAATGGGGGAGCCAAAGCAAGAAAATAAGATACTTGGGAATTCCCTTTGCAATTAATACAAATTTAGATAAAATGTGGAATTGGGTTAAAGGTAAATTAGAGAGGAAATTAGATAACTAGAATAAGAATTACCTTTCACTTGTTGGGAGGTTTCAAGCTTGCCAAAAAATTATTTCATCTTATACGATCTACTACTCTTTTGTGTGGCTATTTTGTGGCTACCAATTAGAAGAGATTTAGAATAAAATAAGGAACTTTTTGTGGTCATATGGTAAGAGAAACAATAAAAAATATGATGCCAAATTGGACTGATGCTACAAAAATAAAGAAAATGGGGGATTAGGTTTGAAGGATTTTAAAAAATAGGGTGTAGCATTGGCAGTCAAGTGGATTATTAGGGCTCTAACTAGTAATGAACCCTAGAAAATTTTGGTTCAGAATAATATCCTAAGTGTTGTACCAAAGAAAGCCAAAAACTAGAAGTCTTTACCTCTCCATGACCTGCTAGCTGGTAATTTTCCTATTTCACCCAAAGGCTTTGCTATTTTCAAAACAATTTAGAAAGCTTGGGAAAACTTATGAATCTAATAATTAGACCTAATAAGAACGGTAAAGATTTAAATCAAATATGTTTCAACTGGTCAATTTGGTGGAACTTAAGGCATAAAAATAAACCACTTGCCTTAATTTAGGGATGCTCTGCTAGAGCTTTGGCAAGAAAAGTAATAAATTTCTTCAAAGATATACTATATGAAGATAATTTAAAACATTATAATACTCTAAGAAATGAGTATGATCTTCCCACCACGCATTAGAGAGCATACTCAATGCTCAGAGAATCAAGTAAAACTCTTCACTTTCCCATCAAATTGATGCAAGAGCATCTAGGGGTGCTAGCAATCTTGCATTACCAAATTTTTTATTTTTATTTTTATTTTTTTCCAATAAGGGCTCAACGGTTGGTAGAATAAATATTTTAATTTGTAATAATGTGATTTTCCCTTGTGGTGATATGTAAATTCAATTTTTGGAGGAAATATGTTGAGGTGAATGTTTCCAACACATTTAAATGGTAAAATATTCATTTTGGGCATCAATTTCTTAGTGAGGACCACTTGAAGTGCATATTTTTGCATGTCCAATTACATGTCTTGCATGTTTGTGCCACAAGCTTTGCATGTTACTACATGTCCATATTTGGAGCCATCGAGGCCGTCGGAGATCAATGAAGATGCAAGAATTGACAAAATTTGATTGGCCATGGTTTAGGTTCCCATGTGAAGGCCATGTGAACATTGAGTAATTTTATTATTTTTATGATTATTTCTTTAAATGGAGTGTGGGTTTTTCAAGGAGGTGTTTTTCTTATGGTTTTGGAAAACCATAGTGGTTTTCTCATTCTAAAAATTATATATTATGATGCCTTGTCATTTGGGAGATGGATTTGGGAGTTTTTGTAGGTGAGATGGGAAGATTTTGTCAGATTGAAGAGAGGATTTGAAGACTCCATTGTTGCATATTTCTATTTGCATAGAAGCCCGTGTTTTAGGGAGCTAGTGAGCTCCACATTTTGGGAGATAGTGAGCTAGTGAAGTCTATGTGAAGGGGTCTTGAGAGCTTCAGATGAAAGAAGGTTGAAAGAGACCAAGAAGAAATTTTTGTTGCAGGTTTGAAGGTGTGCTACAACAGCAAGAAGATGGATGATTTCATGGTTTGATTGCAGCAATGATTTCTAATGAAGATTGTAGGGTGAAGATGCTAGAGGCTTGTCAAATAAGTCAAATTGAAGGAGATAGATTTTGGATTGATCTATGCTATTGATCTATGCTATTGTAAATCAGATTTATTTCAGTTTTTTTATGGTTCTCATCAGCCCTCATGGCTTCAAAATAATGTTTTTTCATAAAAAATTTATTGTTATGTAATTGAAGAAGATCTTGAATGAACAAAGAAGAATACTTCTTGCAGATTTTTGTGTTGTTTCAAACCATTTCTAAGTTACATTTCAGATTTTTGTGAGTATGTGAATGCGGGTTGTATTTTCCTTCATCAATGGTATCAAAACAATATTTCTTGAGTGTGCAGGCAGAAGCACTAATGTGAGGCAGTTTGCACCATGACCTTTGGTGGTGTGTGTGCGATGTGTGTGTAGACAGATTGTCGGACATGAGACAGTCTATACTAGAGAGGATGGGATGGGTCATGAGGAGGCCCATAAGAATTGTATTCTAGGAACAATATTGGGAAGAAGTGGAGAATAGGAAGTACCATTGTAGTGTAGAAAAAAGTAACCCTTTTCACACTTAATTTGGGAGTAAGTGATATAAAATTAACTTAATTATGCCTTGATTTAGGGTTGTAATGTGTCGTACACATTCACACTAATTCTAGGTACCTTTTAACTAAAATGGACTTAATCATGCCTTATTTAGGGTGTTGTAAAGTGTTGTATTACACTTTCACACTTATCTAGGGTTTCATTAATTAATTGTGGTTAATTGAGCTTAATTGGCTCCTTTTAATTCAAATTTAAGCCTTATTAATTACACTTTCCAAAAGATCTATCTCGACACCCAATAATGATATTGCATGAAATTTAATTTGGAAAATTTAAGGTCCTAGAAAATGGTGCTAGGACCCATTTGCCTTTAGTGGTGAATGGATCCTCTCCACATAGGACACCAGGCTTATTTAGCATTTTTGAAAAGGGTTTTTGATGTTATTTCATCCCCCCAAAGCATGATCCTAGAAATTTGTGCTAGGACCCATTCACCTTTAGTGGAAAATGGGTCCTTCTCACATAGGAAACCCCTTTTTGAATTTAATTGTGGAAGGATTTTAATGATTTTCAATCTTAGATCTTATATTGGTTTTAATTATTTGAATTTCGGGGTTAATTCTTAGATTTAGTATAAGTATAAGGTTAATTCACATGGTTTCATCTAACAAGAAATCCTAAGACTTATAAGAAATCAAGAGTACATTCACAAGAGAATTATAGGACATCTCAAAGGCATATTATCATGATTTTATTGCAGCAATTCAACATCATTTCATCATGTCAATGGCATAGTGCATTCAAGCATGTTGTTGATGTAGCATTGAGGATCTATTTGCAAGCATTGTTTCACATCCAATTTGAGATCAAGATTTGCATTCTTCATGGCCGCTTCATGTTAGTTTGTAGATTTACATTCCAAGACATCATCCAAGGTATTATTGTTTCATGTTTCATGCTCATATTTCATTATTTCATCATAAGGTTTAATTACCTAAATGGGGTTTGACAAAGGAAAACCCCTATTCACTAACAATCAACAAGTTTTTCTCCTCTTGAATGTGTGATTGTAGATTTATGGGTTGAAGATCAAGTGGAGAGCAAGATTTGGAGCAAAATTGTCAAAGTTGTGAGGTTGCAAAATTATCATTCACATTGCAAGAACATGAAAACAAGGCTACAAAATTTGTTTCAAGCCTTCAAGAGCTGATCACCAAGGATCTAAGAGTGCAGACATCAAGGAATAGAATCCAGATCTTAGTTTCATAAACCCTAATAGGGAACCATTCGCTAGTAAAGGTGAATGAGTCCTTTGTGACCTAAAAACAACCGTCTTGTAGCAAGGTACACACCATTCTAACCTCTCAAAAATTTCCCATATTTGCTATAATATTTAGGATTGATTTTTCATTATTATTTGCACCATATCTTGCACATAATTGCATGTTTTATAGGAAATATTTGTGGTCCATCAGTTTGATCAATTCATTTTGATGAAAACTCATACCATATCTTTTTCATATAAAACATTTTGGTCAACTCGATCTATTGAATATTGTAATTTTTTGATCTTGAAGTCTTTCTTCTTATCCTAGTGTAAACAAAGATTTTGGTTTCCAAAGGCTTTCTAACACCTCTAGGGTTTTTCACCTAAAAGGAGAAAGATGGACCAAAATGCAATGTAATCATTCAAAACTAATTCAAGGATGGATGAAGTATGCCTAAATGCAATGTCCTAATGCAATAAAATGATAAAATAAATGACTTATTAATGTAAAACCTAAGAAATTGGGCAGGGGCCCTAGCTCGGTTGGCTAAGTAATTCTGTTGCGGCTCTGCTAGTCACGAGTTCTAGTCTCCCCCCGTCCCATGGTACCGGAGGGTGTGTCGCGCCAGCGCCGCCGGTCATGTTAAAAAGTTTACCAGGCACACTGCAGTTTATAGGGGGTCGTGCTACCCAATTCCTGCAGTCTAAAAAAAAAAAGTAAAACCTAAGAAATGTAAATTGTTTGAAAACACAGTGATGTATACAAAAATACCTAAGAATGCAAATAAACAATAATAGAATTAAACAAGATTGAGGAGGTGCACCTAGATGTTGGAAAAAGCAAGGACGGACAACTAAGAGGGGGGGTGAATCAGTTGTCATGAAAATTTAAACTTTACAAACTTAACTTAACCTTAATCTCAGATCTGATGAATAAACAATTAACCATAAATAGTTAACACATCAGAGAGACAAACAACACCAATTTTTTATGTGGTAACCCTGTTAGGGGAAAAACCATGGTCGATGTCAGTCCACAAGATTATACTCTGTTAAAAGTATAAAGAAAAATAATAAGGGGAATGCACATGCATTCAGGCTCACTGCTCAATTACAAATAGAATACTCACTATCTTACAGAAAGATTCATATTAAAACCATCTAGAAATTTGAACTGAGAGAATGGCTTTTGTCCAAGCCTGATTACAATTCCAATTAGGCACAGTACTTTTGCATACTTCGCTCAACCTTCTACACACTTGCTCTTCAATGATATTCGCACTTATGCACACAAGAGCACACAATGCATACTCAGCACACTAACCACACTTCGCATACTCCTCAAAATTTCTTCTTATATATCTACCACAAAGATTTTACCATAACAAAGTCGGCTAGAGGAAAATAATATATTTTCAATGTCGGCTTAAATTCACAATTAAATTTTTTAATGCACACCCCAAGGTCGGCCACAACATAGTGGGGACCCAAATTCACTTCTCCAAAACAAGAATACTCCAATTAATCATGCCTCAAACATCCACAACATGCTAGCATCAACATGTCAGCCAAGAACAAGAAAAATCGGACATGTGTAAGAAAAGATTTCCAATCACGAGCTTCACCGGATCATGTGGATGTACCACAAAGATAGAGGATGAACTAGAGACATCTAAAAACACCAAGAAATAGTATAGAGACATCCACGACAACCGAAATAACCAGGAACATACAATCTTCACTCAAAAACTCTGATAGAGACCAGCAAAACACTGTCAGACCACCACTTGCACACGAATTCATGCGGACCTCTAAAAATTTTGGTAGATGATCTAGACATACTCAATATTAAACCCTTTGATCCACAACAACTAAATTTTTACGTACATAACATAATGCCTTCATGACTTGCACAGTACCACTAGGAACCTGGAACACATTCACTTATAATTTTCTCAATATTCTCTACATATACAGGACTTAGAATATCAAACACTAATAGTGTTTACATCAATGACAACCACGTATCAGCATCACATCACACCATCCAACAATTTCCTAACAATATCCCCCTTTGGCATTGATGGCAACACATGATGTGAAAAATACCATCAACCCAACAAACTGCACGATTACTCTTCTTCTTGGAAATATTTTTCATTTTGCACTTATCCCCCTTAGATATTTACATTTTTCACATTACACTTCTCCCCCTTTGACATCAATGGCAAAGATAATTTATGAAATTTCCACACACATGCTCTGAGCCATATCTTTTCACATCTGACTACTCCCCCTAAGTAGCAGCCACGGAAACATCAATCCGGATTAAAATATAGCAATGTAGCTCACGAATTGATGCAAGTAAGTGCATCATTTAGTTCTTGTCAAGAGGGGCAACTACCCCTAGCATTCCTCTGAGATACTCAAAAGTATCTTTCGGTAATGGCTTTGTAAAGATATCTACAATTTGTTCTTTTGTAGGCACATACTCTAGTAAAGATATCTACAATTTGTTCTTTTGTAGGCACATACTCTAGTCTAACTTCCTTCTCATTCACTTTCTCCCTTAAGAAGTGAAACTTGATTGATATATGTTTGGTCTTCGAGTGTAGTACCAAATTCCTTGATATGTTTATTGCACTTGAGTTCTCACAGTATATTGCAATAGGTTCTTCATATATCACCTTGATATCTTTCAGCATTTGTTACATCCATAGCACCTAAGTACAATTATTTGCAACAGCAATATATTCTACTTCAGCAATGGATAGAGAAATAGAGCTATGCTTCTTCCCAAGGAAGAAAGCACCACCACTAGTACTTTTTTTGTCATCCACATCACCAACCCAATCAACATTTGTATAAGCACATAGTGTAAGATCATCATCTTTTGAATACCAAAGTCCAAAATCAGTAGTTCCCTTCAAGTATCTGAAAATTCTTTTGATAGCAGTTACATGTGATTCTTTTGGATTGGCTTGAAATCTTGCAACCATACATACAACATGCATAATATCTATCCTTTTCTATGTCAAGTAGATTAATCCTCCAATCATTGATCTGTATCTAGTTTGATTTTCCTTAGTAGAATCATCATTTTGTGTCAACTTACATCCAGTTAACATGGGTGTACCAACCGGTTTGGAATCATCCATACCAAACTTCTTTAACAGTTCTTTCACATACTTGGACTAAGATATGAAAATCCCTTGATCCAATTGTGAAACTTGCAATCCCATAAAGAACTTCATTTCACCAATCATGCTCATCTCAAATTCATTCTTCATTTCATTAGAAAACTTCATGCACAAATTATCATCTCTACTAAAGATGATATCATCAACAAAAACTTCTATGATTAACTCCTTATATGATCTATCTTGAGATATAAGTTACTATCAACAATATCTTTTGAGAATCCAAGCTTCAATAGATATTTGTCCAGTCTAGCATACCAGGCTTTGGGGGCTTGTTTGATTCCATACAAGGCTTTCTTTAACCTACAAACCATGTCTTCCTCATCTATTACCTAAAATCCATCTGGTTGTTCAATATACACTTCTTCAAGTTCCCCATTTAGAAATGGGGACTTTACATCCATTTGGTAACCTTTGTAGTTCTTGTAAGTAGCATAAGCAAGAAATAGTCTTATTGCTTCAATTCTAGCAACAGGGGCAAAGGTCTTTCTGAAATCTATACCTTCCATTTGGGAGTAACCTTTACATACCTGTCTCTCCTTATTCCGGACCACTACACCATCTTCATTCAACTTTTTTCTAAATACCCACTTAGTGCCAATCACATTCTTGTCTTTGGGCCTAAGAACCAGTGTCCATGTGTCATTCTTTTCAATTTGTGACAGTTCTCCTTTCATAGCTTCCAGCTAGTGTACATCTTGACAAGCTTCAGTGACATTCTTAGGTTCAATCTTGGAAATCAGACAATATTCTTCAACAATTTTCTTTCTAGTTTGCACTCCTTTGCTCTCCACCCCCTCAATTTTGCCCAAAAACCCAAAGGGCGCAGGGCACTCCCACCGAGAAGTTGTTATCCAATTGGGGGGTGGGGGGAATCGATTAGGAATAGTTGTTGGGGGCAGGGGAGAATCGAGAGTTCGGTGGTGGGAGCATAAATTGAACTTGTTTACCGAGCCCCTACAATTCTATGAGGGCATAGGCAGTTGATCGCCTAGTATCAAAGAAAGCAGCATCTCTTCCAACTCGAGACGGGATCGAAACCCAGAAACAGAAGCAGAGGAAGGAGAAAAAGCAACAAGATAGGCACAGGCAGCAAATACAAAGGCAGGGGTAATTACTTTCCACATGCATGATTTATAAAGAAGGGTTTTGATCAAACATATCACTGCTGCCTGCTAATATCTCATCTTGGCAGCTTGGGTGTCAATGATGCTCAGGAATGAATAATTCTATGCTTACCAACACGTTGCTGAAGCACTTCCCTACTATGCACGGACCCACCAGGGAGGGTGCCTAGAGCCCAAGATCCAGAGGACCCAGCCAGTAAGTGCGGTAGTAGTCCCCATTTCCCAACTAATAAATGAACACTCCTGAGATTTTTGATCGAAGATCATCTCTCTCTTATGCATGCCCACCATTCCTTCTCTTATGCATGATCCACACCCATCCTATCACTAGTGGAAGGAAAGGGTAGGCTCGGGCGTATGGCTAAGCAAGCAGGCAGGCCCGGGTGTTGTCGTTATTTATGACCGTGCTATCCGAGTCTTAGAGGGTAAGGTGTAACCTGAGCATAACTCGTAAAGTGGTCCTGGGGAAGGGGGAGAATGGAGGCTTCTCAAGTAGTTCGGGAAAGGTAAAGATCAGAAGTGGCACTTGATTTGATGGGCATGAAGGACCTCCCACCTTTCTCGGCTGGAGAAATTCCCCCCAGGCAACACTTTATCTCTCTACATCTTCCACATCAGCAGGAAGGAGGGACGCCTGGATGTATGCCAATTGTCGGAGAGCTCTATGTTTTAGGACTCCTTTGCATCTCCTATGATTTGACTTTCAAAATGATTCAACTTTACATACCTTGGAGTTTTAGGACTCTCTCATACTTCTATGTTTTTTGAACTTACTTGTGTAGTTGCACTTGACTGCACTTCTTGACTGACTTGATTTACCGGAACAACTTGTGGTTGCTTCATCAAAACATATGGAATAATCTGAAGTAGATTTGGTGATTGTGAATTCTTCCCTTGGTTCATTATGTCTCTATCCGAATCATAGTTGCATCTTTCGGATGATCTGACTGAATCCTCATCCACCTTGACATTTGCACTTTCAATTACTTTTCTCAGTCTTTTGTTGTAGCATTTGTATGCCTTGCTCTTTGTGGAGTAACCTAGGAAGATTCCTTCATCACTTCTAACATCAAACTTTCCTATGTCACCATCTCTTTTGATATAGCATTTGCTTCCAAAGATTTTGAAGTATTTGATAGTAGGCTTATGACCAAACCATAGTTCATAAGGAGTCTTACCAGAATTGTCATTCACATTTACTCTATTCAAGGTATATATAGTAGTACTTACCACTTCACTCCAATACATATGAGGCACATTTCCTTCCACCATCATTGTTCTGGCAGCATCCAGAATTGTTCTATTATTTCTTTCTACACTCCATTCTGTTGAGGGGTTCAGGGAGTAGATAGTTGTCTTTTAATTCCATGCTCTTCACAGTAACTATTGAATTCTTTTGAAAGAAATTCTTCACCTCTGTCAGATCTCAAACATTTGATCTTTAGACCTTTTTAATTTTCTACCATGGCCTTCAAGCTTTTGAACTTATCTAATGCTTCACTTTTCTCTCAAAAAGGAAACCCAAATCATTCTAGAGTAGTCATCAATGACAACCATAAAATATCTTTCTCCATGAATGCTCTTAACTCTAGAGGGACCACATAAATCAGTATGTAATAGTTCTAACACATTATTTGAGTGAAATTGCTTGCTTCGGAAGGAAACTCTAGTTTGTTTACCCATTTGACATTGTTGACAAATTACATTAGCAAGCCTCACTAATTTAGGCAGATATCTTACTGCTTGAGTAGAACTTATCTTAATGATGTTGTCAAATTTTACATGACACAATCTCCTATGCCATAACCAACTTTCATCTACTTGAGCAATTAAGCAACTTCCATTATTAGTATTCAAATGAAAGATGTTACCTTTAGTCTGCACAGCAGTGGCAATCATGTTTCCAAATTTTCCACGAATCTGGAATTTTCTATCCTTGAACTGTAGATCATATCCCTTATGCACCATCTTTCCAACACTCAACAATTTATGGTTCAATCCTTCAACATAGAGAACATCATCAGTATTTTCTTTACCACCAAGGCTAATAAAGCCTCTACCATGAATCACACAAGCATTATTGTCTCCAAATCTCACAACCCCACCATCATACTCTTCTAGATTCACAAACTTGCTTTTGTCACCGGTCATATGATGTGAGCATCCACTATCAATGACCTATTCATCTTTCTCCTCAACACGGGCTGCAAGAGCTTTCTTTTCTTCAGTGGATTCAGTATGTTCAGGCTTATTTTCAATGGTAGCAATAAAAGCCCAATCATCCTCATTTCCAACATCTTTGTCAGACTCATCATCTATTACTACTTCTTCAGCAAAGTAGCATTTCTTCTGAAATCTACATTTTCTAGGTTTAGACCTAGGAACTCTTTTAGGACATCTTGATGCAAAGTGACCTATTTTACTACATGAAAAACATTTAATAGGTAATACATCTTCATACTTAACTTTTCCTCTTCCTTCTTGTTTTGCAATGAGTGCTTCCAGTTCTAGAACTTCTCTATCTTGATCTTCGATCTATTTCATTTCTTCATCATATTTGGATGCCCTTCTAGAACTCTCTCCAGGACTGTAACTTCGCCTATAGCTTTTGGATATAGTAGCTTTGAATGCAGATTCAGTCTTCGGTGTGGATTCACCAAATTCACTTATTTCAAAAGCAGCAAGCTTTCCTATCAATGTGTCTCTTGTCATCTTGTTTACAGACATAAACTCTTCAATAGCATGAACTTTTGACTTGTAAGAGGGAGGTAAGGATCTGAGTATCTTAGCCACAATTTCATCTTCACTTACTGAACCACTGGCACATTTAATACCTAGCACTATCTCATTTACTCTTTGCATAAAAGAAGTAATATTCTCATCTTCACCCATCTTCAAGTTTTCATACTTACCTTTCAAACTTTGTAGCTTAGCCATCTTTACCTATGTATCTCCTTCATACAAATTTTCCAGCTTTATCCAAATCTCATGAGCTATCTGCAGACCTACCACATTAGCCATCTCAAAATTTGTCAAAGTGCTCACCAATGCTTCAATGGCTCTACTATTGCTTTCTGCATCCTTTATCTCATCAGGAGTGGAGGGTCCATTTGTAGGAATAGTGTATTGATTATTTGTAATCTTCTAGATAGCATCTCCAATGCACTGTAAATGAAATTGCATCCTAACTTTCCATAGTGAGTAGTTGGCTCCATCAAATCTAGGGTTTCCCTTCTTGAATGTTGCCATCTCAGATCGCCTCAAGTTGTTAGAATTTTCTTTAGAGGAACTAGCTCTGATACCAATTGTTGGAAAAATCAAGGATAGACAACTAAGAGGGGGGGTGAATCAGTTGTCACAGAAATTTAAACTTTACAAACTTAACTTAACCTTAATCTTAGATTTGATGAATAAACAATTAACCATAAGCAATTAACACATCAGATAGACAAACAACACCAAACTTTTTACGTGGAAACCTTGTTAGGGGAAAAACCACGGTGGATGTCAGTCCACAAGATTATACTCTGTTAAAAGTATAAAGAAAAATAATAAGGTGAATGCACATGCATTTAGGCTCACTGCTCAATTACAAATAGAAGACTCGTTGTCTTATAGAAAGATTTGGATTAAAAGCATCCATAAATTTGAACTGAGAGAATGGCTTCTATCCAAGCCTGATTACAGTTCCAATTAGGCACAGTCCTTCTGTATACTTTGCTCAACTTTCTACACACTTGCTCTTCAATGATATTCACACTTATGCACACAAGATCACCCAACGCATACTCAACACACTAACCACACTTCGCATACTCCTCAAAATTGCTTCTTATATATCCACCACAAAGATTTCACCATAACAAAGTCAGCCAAAGGAAAAGAATATATTTTCAAAGTTGGCTTAAATTCACAATTAAATTTTTCAATGCGCACCCACCAAGGTCGGCCACAACATAGTGGGGACCCAAATTCACTTCTCCAAATCAAAAATACTCCAATTAACCATGCCTCAAACATCCATGACACGCTAACATCAACATGTCAGCCAAGAACAAGAAAAACCGGACATGCACAATGTTGGTGTAATTAATTAATTAATTATTACACTAGCATAAGTTAACTTAGGTCTTGCATTTAATTAATTAAGTCCTAGGTTGCATTATTAGATAAATCATTTAATAAATGGGATAATATTCCCTTTCCTAGTTTGTGGGATAAGATTCCTTCTAGATCTTATCTCATCATTTAATGATCATCACCATAGGGTTCACATGTTGTCACATGTTGTTAGATTTTAACACTTGGCAACATCTCATGCATATTAGGGTTTTCCTCTTGCCTATATAATCAGGCATCTTGTTCATTTGTATCATATCAATTAGATATCATATCATATCAATATCAATAGAATCTTTAATCAACATTCCATTGTTGCAACACTTCTCTTTGCGGTTGATTATCTTTCATGGCTAAAGTCCTTCATTGAAGATTTCGGAGATTCAAGGGCTGTGCAATCCATCATCTTGACATGGTATTAGAGCTAGTCCATTGAAACATCAACCCTAGATCTAGGAAGTTGGAATGTGAGATTCTTTGCAGGCTTAGGGTTTTATTTTACAGGCTAGTTCGTTCTACCCGGGAGCCACGCTGATTTATGGTGCAGATCAGGCTCTCTCTGACCTCTCCATTGCGTCTAGAAGGCCTCAAAACCCATAGATCACCTGCTCATTCATCAAAATCAGAGACATATCATCCGGGAGCCAATCGAGGTATTATCTAGGGTTTGCAACAAAAAAATTTGTACTATCCATACAATTTTGCAAGAAAAAAATCCCCCTTTCAGTCCTCCATCAAGGCAAATTTTTTTTAGAAAAATCAAAAAAATATTTGGCTATTTTTCTAGGCAATTATTCTATAGTATTGGCAAAAATTTAATTTTCTGTGCGGGCGACCTGCCATTAAATTAAGCAGTCGGCATAAATATTTTTTTCTACGGATATAAGTTTGGTTTCATTTTTTTTTCCCCGTCGACATTTGCATCAGCGTTTTTTTTTTTTTGAATTGCAATAAATTGCAATATTCAAAAAAAATTGTCGGTTTGCATATTCCAACCGGTTGTCGGCCCGTCATCTCTGCGTCACTTGCCGTTGGCTTCACCTACCTCTCTACCGTTGACTTCCCGGCGACCACCGACAACTTCTGTTCAGCGGCAAATTTGTTCATTCAAGCTTGTTCCCAGTACCGTTCGCTTCGCGGATCCAGGTTTCACAGCGTGGTTTTGTTCACATTGGTTGATAGGTAAATGCACCTCTGAGCACCACCCACGATCCCCTCGAAGGGAGCCTATCTTATTTTCTCCCCTTCCAGCCCCAGGTCTCCATACCTTGCGGCCGCTCTGCTACCCATCCAGCGCATTTTTTTTAAACTACCCGGCGGTCATATGAGTAGAGGGCCGATATTTTTCCTAAGGTGCTTAATTCTTGCGCCTATTTGGCTGTTCAAATAAAAAAAATTGAGGGCCATATCTTGTGACATGATATTGAAAATTTGCAAACAAGATATCAGCGGAAGAAATTGAGCACTATCTAGTGGTGTCATCCATTTTGCAAGATTTTCTGCTATCAATTTCTAAAGACAACTGAATTCAACCCTCCATTCGGACTCGGAAGCACATATCTTCGCGTAGATTGTCGGATTTCGAGATTCTGGCATTCGAGATATTTCAGTGCATTTTTTCATCAGTCCAATCATCTTCTTTGGTTTCAACTCCAGGTATCTTTTTTTTGGTTTTTTGATTCCTAAGACATCCTGAAGACTGAAGTAGAATTTCTTGATCTCGGAGGCATATTCTCAGTTGCATATCTATTTGGAAGTCTTCTATTTTCTGTTGAAGGTCTGTATCTTTGTTTTCTTGGAGAAATTTTTGTTATGCGGCTTGCATATTATTCTCCTTTCGTTATGTTGCACAAGGGTAACTATCAGCAATGGCGAGATGGGATCTGCCACCATCTTCAGTCACTTGATCTATTGCCACATCTATTTGGTGCAGTTCCTTGTACTTGGGGGGTATTTGGGAGTCCTCCATCCTTCCCATCCTATCTCACATTTCTGCTTTTTCATCTCTTTTGGAGAGGGGTTTTGTTCCCATTGGGTTTTCCCCTTTTCTCAGGTTGTGGGAGATTGTTCTGCATCTTCATGTACATAGGTACCTAACATGGCCTTGTAGTCGGGACCCATCATCATCTTTGCATAATCATTGCATTTTCCTCCCTAAGTTGCACTTATGGGGGGGTGTTGGTGTAATTAATTAATTAATTATTACACTAGCATAAGTTAACTTAGGTCTTGCATTTAATTAATTAAGTCCTAGGTTGCATTATTAGATAAATCATTTAATAAATGGGATAATATTCCCTTTCCTAGTTTGTGGGATAAGATTCCTTCTAGAACTTATCTCATCATTTAATGATCATCACCATAGGGTTCACATGTTGTCACATGTTAGATTTTAACACTTAGCAACATCTCATGCATATTAGGGTTTTCCTCTTGCCTATATAATCAGGCATCTTGATCATTTGTATCATATCATATCAATATCAATAGAATCTTTAATCAGCATTCCATTGTTGCAACACTTCGCTTTGTGGTTGATTATATTTCATGGCTAAAGTCCTTCATTGAAGATTTTGGAGCTTCAGGGGTTGTGCAATCCATCATCTCAACACGCAAGAAAATATTTCCAATCACGAGCTTCACCGGATCATGTGGACGTACCACAAAGATAGAGGATGAACTAGAGACATCTAAAAACACCAAGAAATAGTAGAGAGACATCCGCAACAACTGAGATAACCAAGAACATACAATCTTCACTCAGAAACTCTGATAGAGACCAGCAAAACACTGTTAGACCACCACTTGCACATGAATTCATGCGGACCTATGAAACTTTCGGTAGATGATCTAGACATACTCAACATTAAACCCTTTGATCCATAACAACTAACCTTTTATGTACATAACGTAATGCCTTCATGACTTGCACAGTACCACTAAGAACCTGGAACACATTCACTTATAATTTTCTCAATATCCTCGACATATACAGGACTTAGAATATCAAATGCTAATAGTGTTGACATCAATGACAACCATGTATCAGCATCACATCACACCATCCAATAATTTTCCAATACTAGAATCTAAATTATGATGCAAAGAGGCTCTGGAATCTTGTAGAATTGACTAGAAAAGCTTACTAGGACACTTATGCCAAGCTGGGTGACTTAGTCATGTTTCAGGGAGATTATGCCAAAATAAGAATCTACCAAATGGGTATCCAAAAATGCAAAAGCCACTTTTCAAGCTTGGAAGTGGGACTAATTTTCCATAGATGGTGGCTTAGTCCACCTGGGAATATCGAGAAATTTGGGACAATATTTTGTAGCTTTCGGTCTACACTTCCTTTTCTAACAGGTGTTCAGTCCAAATTCTACATAAAATAGGCTGAAAGAGGTATCCAAGATTCAATTAGGGATTTTTTGACTTTGAAGAATTTGATGGATTGAAAACACCTCTTTAACACTTTCCTCTTTGAAAAAATTACATACAAGACCTGCAAACACACATGAAAAGAGGGGGAAAAGGGTTAAGGGTTAGAGAATAGGGGTTTTCCTTGGTCAAACCCCAATTTGGTAATTAAACCCTATGAAATGAAATGAAATAAAGAAAGAATGATGAATTAATAACATGCAATATCACAAACTCATCAAACCCTTGATGTAAAAATCTAAAGATATCCAATGAAGTGCTCCAATGGATGACTTGATTATGCCTTGAATTCTTGAGAATGATTAAGAAAATGCACTAAAGAGATTAGGAAATTAGAAGATTGTAGGAGATGAAAAATGAGGGAAAAACCCTTTATTTACTTGATTTTCCAATATTTCCTGAAAATAACATATCACAAGTCAACCTCAAGGATAAGAGAATAAAATCCCGCCAGAAAATTGAAATTATTTTGATTTTTGTGCCTAGTGGGACTAAGTCGCCCCATGTGGTGACTTGGTCCCACTAGGGCAATTTTACTAGGTATCGGGAATTAAAGTGTATTTACTAATGTTTAATGGGAATATTCTCAAAAATACACTTAAGTAGGGTTGAAAAGTGCATTAAGGGGTCATTTAAAAATAAGAAAGGGTTGAATTAGTGATGAAAAGCATAGAAAAGCATGAGAGTTTGTTACAACTCTTTGCAACACTTTGAAATAAAACTTGGTAAGTGATAAAAAGGGGTTATTTAAGTAAATTATAATAAAAGGGTCCTAGAAAAGTGTGACAGTGGGATACAGAACTTCACAACACTTTAACAAGACATCCTAGAAGTCTTAATGTTTCTCAAGGATCCAAGACCTAATGTGAATGTGTTGGCCACATTACAACATTAAATCTATGCAAAATCAAGCCAAAATCCACTAGGAGGGCCTAAACATGAGAAAAGTAGAAGGGTTACTTTTTCCGTGTCCACACCTAGGTTAGATCTTGCATTCATTTGCATTGAATTAAATCTCATTTAGTGTTTCTTAATTTGCATTCAAACTTGCATTTCATCTATGGTTTTAGAATTGCATTGTTTGCATTCCTTAAATATGAAAAATACAAACACAAATCAATCATTTGGCATACCATTTAGATCTCATAAAATTGTATTTAAAAATCAAAACAACATTGCATTTCAAGTTAGGTCTTTGCATTCATCGTTTTATTACATTTTCACAATATATTTCTAGAAATTTTGAAATTGAAAGACATTGCAGAAAACTTTAAAATAATTCAAAAATACTTAAAACACCCTAAACAAGGACCAATTCTCCTTTACTAGCGAATGAGTCCTTGATTAGGCTTGACCTAAACTTTCTAGCATCTGAAAAACATTGAAAAACACTTAGAAATCAATCAAAACATTTCAAAAAACCTTATCCAAGACCCATTTGTCCTTACTAACGAATGAGTCCCTGATAGGTCCTGATCTGCATTTTTTGGGATTTGAAATCTCTATTTTAGGCTTTTGTTTGCTGCTGTTATTTTCCTGTTTCAATTTTTTGATTTGTTTTTCACCAAATTTACTGAATCTAGCTTAATTTTCTTCATTTAGTGCATTGTCAAAATTCAAAATTGCATTTACAACATTTCATTTTTAGTCTATTGCATAGAGTAATCATTAAATTACCTTGTTATAAGTCTAAAAATATGAAAATGGACAAGTGTTTTAGCAATGTGTTGAATTCCTTGTTCTCTTTGGTTGATGTTTCAAGTTATGTTTTTGGCAATGACCCTAATGCAATTGAACCTAATCATGCTCACACAAATCCTAATGCATGTCATCCTAGTGATGCTGACATCATTGGAGAAGATGATGCTAGCATGAATGAATTCATAAATTATTTCCTTAACAACCTTAAGAATAATGCATCCTTTTATCCTTCCATGAAATAACCAACACCTCTTGAGATGTTTGGTCTTTTACATCCTGAAACTAAGACACAAGCCAAGCCTAAGTTCCCTACAATAGGTTAACCTAGTGCCTCTAATTAAGTAAACATTTAACCATCATATGTTAACAAAGTAACCAACACACCAATCAACCTAGAAGAGACAAGTGGAAAAGGTTTCATGATTTTAAGCAAACAAGGATGTGATGCAACAAGTGAACATGAAATTCATCAACTCTTAGAACAAATACCAACTGAAGATACCAAAGGGTTAGGATATCAAGGTCCTCCTCCCAACATAAGTATCCCCTTCCTAAAGAACAGTCAATGCCTTGTAATGATGAGGAGGAGGATGAGATCATCTCAGGTCCTCCTACCCTTATTCCACATAGAGAAGTTGGTGAATCTAGCAAGCAATGAACACCTTACAAACTAAAGAAATTACAATTCCCTTGTCTGTCATCTAAAACTGAAAGAACTTTACACATACTTCTTAGTCAAGGACTTATTACATTACCACCTATAAGAGAAAATCAAAAACCAAATCCTAAGAATACAAATACATCACATTGTCGATATCATAGAGTCATTAGACATAGTACTGACAATTTTCATGCTTTAAAATGAATATTTAAAAAGTTTGATATCATAAAGATAGTCCCTTAAAGCATGCATCCCACTCCTTGCCATGTAATAGTTGTAGCATCTTAAACATTCTCACTATTACATGTTATACATTTATGGAAAATCATTTTCTTCATTGCAAGGAGCTCATTCTCATCACCTATCCCGAATCATCCTTGTCCCGTACTTAGTGGGGGCATGGGTTAGTTATCCTTGTCCTAGTTTTGGTTCACATTGTTGTCTCTTTGGCTAGTTGTTTGCCTTCTGTTTATATAGACCAAGATTGGGATGTGGATGACCTACTCTAGGTTGACTCGCATATGCCTTACTAGTCTTTTGTTCTTTTTCATGTTTCTTTATGTGATTGCATGTGCATAATGTGATCCCCTGCAATGTTTCATTTGATGTATCTAGATCTCTTTTTGTGCATTCTTCTATATGTATCTTCATTCTTCTGTATGTCGTAAAAAGCTTTCTTTTATCTTTTCATTTGTCTTGTGTTTTGTTTTTGGGGATGACGCAAGGCGACGAGACATTTAGGTCTCTTCCAGATTGACTCGAAAGGATTTTTCTTTTTTTTCTCTCTTTGTGTCATTCTTCTAGTTCTATGAGTATTTGGGGAATGATGACAGTTCTGAGCTCTAAAAAAAACATTGTAGCAAAGACATACTAACCCCAAATCCATAGATCCCTTATGTATTTTTGGGGGCAAACCTTCCTTCCTACTTCATGGCATAGCTTTATTTCATAAACATATGACTTGGCATAGGGTTTTATGAGGAAAGCTCTCATGTCTTAGGAGAAAACATTAGCTAATTTAAAGCAATTGTTCACAGTAATGGTGTTAGCAACTGCTTTAAAGTGAGGGCATACATCAATGACATTTTTCAACATTTTTCATATTTCATGGCGCAATTTTATTTTTTCTTGTGACATGTCCTTTTCTTGGTGGTGTCATTGGGTTTGATGTCCTCCAAGAGTACAATATTTCTAAGCATATGATCTCCCTTAGTGGCATGATGCAAAACCAAGAGGCATCCCATAAGTGGCGATCTAATACTCTTTGACTTATCCTGTCTTGGAGACATTAGGCATGATGTTCCCTAAGAAGACTTGACCTTACATGAACAAAGAAAAATCCCCTTTAACGAAAAACTTACAGACATGACATTCAAAATCATACAAAAAGAATTACATTGTGGTGCCTTATCGAAGTTTTCAGGAGGATAATTTCGGTATGGTTGGCCACCTCATTGGGATAACTCACCTAGTGGATGGACTGAGGTTCCACTACCCTATAATGAGCCACATGATCTAGAGGATCTTCACCAAAAATTGAATTTTCTTAATTTTCTCTAGAAACAATACCATCAGAAAGAGGCTGAAATTCTGACTCCAACGTAACTCGAACAGAATCAAACAAAGCTACGGAGCCCAAGATA
>VDFB02322686.1:0-45586 GCA_007258455.2 Sequoia sempervirens | reverse complement strand
ATACTGGGGGCAACTATGTTTCAAGCAAACATCAACATAGGGAGCATGAAGAATCCTTATGATTAAACTGATGCCAATACTACAACCAGCCACATCACGAATCTTCATCCACCCATCATCCCATCCATAAATTGGGACCAACATCAAAAGAAATATTTGAATCAAAGTACGAAGAACATTATCAAAGAAAAAGGAGTTGAAAAGTATAGTGGAAAAATCAAATACACATGGATACCAAAAAATGCAAAGAAATATTATCCCTATCAAACTCCATCAATCAAAGAAACTATGGGAAAAAATAAAAAAGGGAAAAGTATCCATCAAAGATGTCCACAAAAGAAAAAGCAGGCTTTTCAAGCGGCGTACAAAGTATATCAAATAGTTGGTCCTAATTACATGCACACTTTTGTATCCACCCATCATTGCTCATCTTCCCAAGTTTGGAGAGTCAAAGGTTCCAAACTATCAACCAATCCATCTCCTATCCCTAAACACACTCCATCCATGCCTCCACACATGATATATGATTCTCACATTGACCATGTATTGGCAATGACCCTTTATCATAAGGATTCAGAAGGCACTCTATTGAAATGTGCACACAAAGACAAAGTCAACTTCGGTATCAATGAAGTAGATTAGGAATCTCAAAATT
Source organism: Sequoia sempervirens (assembly GCA_007258455.2). NCBI lineage: Eukaryota > Viridiplantae > Streptophyta > Pinopsida > Cupressales > Cupressaceae > Sequoia > Sequoia sempervirens. The sequence goes on along the minus strand of VDFB02322686.1, from coordinate 44,931 downwards.
TGTATTCAAGTGTGTGTATCTTAGCAAAACAACTTCTTCAGGAAGGATATTGATGGCACATTATGACAGGGGAATCTACATCAACACCACCAAGTGGTTCAACATGAGCTTAAAATCTTTCAGAAAAAATCAAAAAAATAAAAAAATATCAAAAATCTAAAAAAAAAATCAGAAAAAGGATTTAAAACAATAAAGAAAAAAATCTCCCTCTAGTGAAAACCACTTTGGTAGCACTTTGGGCAGGTACCATGATGAAAACCTGGAAAATAGGCATCATGTGTAGAATCGAGCATCTACATGCGCTAGTTCAGGTGAAAGCTCTTATCCCATCCATAATAAATCCAACATTCCATCCATCTCATCCATAATAAATCCATTCATCCATGGACCATTTATCCAATCCATCTGCATCCATAGTCCAAGTTATCTTGATCTTGACAAAGTTTTGCTTATGGTAAACATCTTGGCATGGACCCTTTTGATTGATCCTATCCTATGCAACATTATTTGAGCCATGAAGCATTATCCAAAAGAGAATTCTTTATCTGAACACCTTATCTTATCACAAGATAATACATATCCCTCCATCCATACACCTATCCAAGCATCCACCCATGATATTCCATACATTGCTAAACACTGGGGGCAGATATTTACATCTTGTTTTGGGAATAAATATTGATATATATCCTCCAACTTACATGTGGTAATCTGAACATTAGCAAATGTGAAATCAAATTGGTCCACCATTTGTGAGAAAAAAACCAAATCACTAGCCCATGACACATTTTTATTAAAAGACATTCCTTATCAATCTTCATCTTTCATCAAACATCAATCCAAACAATCTAATGCGTGCTTCAACGTCACATCAAATCATTCAAACAACTTTTGTTCCAAATCAAGCTTTACCAATCATGATCAATCAAATCCAACCAAAAAATCATCATCTCGGGATATCCTTGTGTTGTTTAACACTATCCTTGCATTGTTGTGCATCCTCAACAATGTTATCATCATCAGTCTTGATCAATCAAATCCAATCAATCTGTCATCATCTTGGGATATCCATCCCAATCCTTGTGTTGCTTAACACTATCCTTGTGTTGTTGTGTATCCTCAACAATGTTATCATCATCAATCCATCGATTCAATCAATCAACCTTAGCTTGGTTTTCAACAAAATCCCAAAATAGAGCACTAATATCATTACATATCCATATCCAAAACATCAAAATTGTGAGAAAAATCCAAAAACACTAAAAAAATCCCAAAACAAATTTGAAACATTTTTATCTGAACTACATCATCTCTGAGCTTAAATGTAGGCAAGGCTAATCTTTGATCAGCCCCTGAGACACAAAATCCAAAAACATTCATAAAATCTCAGAAAACCCCAAAAAATATTGGAAAAATTGAAATCAAAAACATTTGCAAAACGCAGCGGGAACCAAAAACAACCTCAAAACACTCTAAAAACATCCAAATATTTAAAAATCCATCTGCCCCATTTCTTTCACCGAATTTATAATCAATCATCCATAATAAACTGATTGCCACCTTCTATCCTTTGGCAAAACAAATAGAAACAAATCCACAACAATTGGTAAAAAGTAAACTTCCAAATGTAAAATCAAATTGAAACGACAAACTTTTAAATGCAAAATCAAACTCTTGATCATTTTCAAACATGTCGGTCAACCTTATATCAATAGCCTATCAATCAACTTATCAAACCATCATCATCCTATATAATGCATGTCCTAGGATATATCATTCTGACAATGGGCATCATTTTGGATATCACTTTGGATACTTATCCTAAACAAAACACATCCCTTGGCTTGCGGTATGAAGAACACTGGCTTGTTTGTTTGCTTGGTCTCTTCTTTTGATTTATCTTATTGTACCCATTCCAATGACCTTCAATGATGTGTAATCAAACGCATTTAGAGAGATAGGAATGGGGTAATGATAATTATCCTTTTTGTCTGCTATGCTTGTTGGACGTTTCTTGTAAAATAACTTGGCGAATTCTTGCTTTGTTAGATATGTATAGAGGATGTTTTGGCCAACTTGTTGACTATTGCATTAATATACCTTCCCATATTTTGGTTCCGATGTTGTCTCCAAGTAACCAGCAAGGTTTCGCAAGATGTCGCGAACAAGAAATACTCTATTTATTTGCCTAATCCAAAGTCCATCACACTAGATACAATGCCATCTTGGTTCTATAATTTTATACCATACCACGGTGTTATGTAAACATAAGGTAATTTTCGCCCAAAGACCCCAACTCCTCGCAGAAGAAAAATCATCATCATCATCTCTAATAAAGTTGGCTTGTTCGTGTCTCTTGTCATCATCTTATTTTCTTCCTACTTCCTTTTGCACTAACATGGTACCATGATAGTTAATCATAAATCATCGATAATGTATCCATCCTACATCCACAAACCATTAGCATACTACATAATGCATATCATACCATATAGAAAGCATTAATCATACCACATGCATTCATCCCCATCATTGCATAATATAGATTGGTTATTCTAAGATTTTCATAAACCATACATCTATCACCCATACGCATAATCATAAAAGCATCATCATATCATATCATGTGCATTCATATCATCCATGCATCATCATATCATCCATTACATATAAACATCATAATCATCTCATTTATATCATCAATAATGTAATTGTCATGGTGCAAATTAGGATCAAATGGGTGTAATATATCAAAATAATCATGAGGCTACCCATGGTTGATGACTGTCTACATCAAATATTTGAGTTGAATTGATCTTGAACCTCTTTGTCGAGAGATTGACCCTCAAATCAAACCTCTTCGCCTGATCTCTCAAGGGGGCAGTATACCAACGGTAATGGCTTTCACCGAGCAAATACTGAAGTATCCAAAAATCAAGATTTTGAATTTTGATCAAGATATTTATTTGAACCAACGCATAAAGTACATTGCTTCCCAAAGAGGGGAAAAAAATGTAGACACGTAAAATGTACATGCACTCGATCTCAATCTACTAACATCGCTCCATCTTGAATTATCCCTCTATTTAACCATTTAATCAAATAGCCTTATTTGATTAAAGTCATCATAATTCCCTTTAATTCACAAATAAACTCCTTCAATTTAATTCAAATCATCATTCTCGTGGTAATTAGCTAGGTCATTTCATCATCCTATCTTTACTTAATTAAATGATCCATATTATTTGATTAAATCTCTAAATTTCATCTAATTAAATTAAATAAATCAAAAATTTATCTAATTTAATCTAATATCACCCCCTTTGGTTAAATAAATCAAAATATTTATTTAACTAAGTCTAGATCATTTTCTCACCTCCTTTTTGAGTTATTTAAATCCTAAAATTAAATCAAAATGGTCAAAATCAACTAACATCATTTAAATTAATCAAATCATGATTAATGCTAATCTAATCCACTCAAATCCTCTAGCTTTTTAACGTGCACATGAAAATCAATTTAATTGATTTATAAATCATCTATTTTCATTCAAAAGGCATCAAAGATGGAATATTCCCTCAAATTTGAAATCTCCCCAAAAGGACTTGTCCCTTCCAACAAAGCATTTAAAATCTCTTACATGTCCTTTTCTTGAGCCATGTGCATTTGCTTCACCTTTCAACTCATCCTTCAAGCCATATTTTGAATTTGAATCTCCCCTCTCTTTGCACATTCTTCAAAATATGCTCATTCCTCAACCATTCACATGATAACATATGGCTTCTTCTCATTTGTTGAAGATTAGTCCCACATTCATCCCTTTTTCCTCTTCTCTAATCAATCTCATCTATAAATGAAGATCTCATCCTTCATTTGATACACAATTCATGCAAAGTTATTATACTCAAATCCACAGCAACTTATCATCAATTTCATCCAAGCATAGTTAGGATTTTTGCAGATTTTCAACATGGAGCTCCATTGAAGTCATCACTACAAGCATCAATCATTCATCAATCATCTTCATCACACCATTGGAGTTGGGAAAGGGCCAATTTTCACATCAAATTGGCACCAAATCCTTCAAGAGATTAAGAGTTTGCATGGTTTTAGAATAGGATTTGATATTCTTGCTTCAAATTTGTTGTGTTCTTAACTTCATTCCTCTTCTTTTACTTTCAAATGAATTTCTTGAGTAATCATATTTCTAACCATGCATTTGATCTAACATATTGATTGTTTCTTGTGTTTTTGCAGGTTGGGAATCAGGGTTCGACACAATGTTACAATACAACATCAAGTGGACCCCAAATAATTACCTAGTGTGATTAACAACACCACTAAGGTGTATCACAACTAAATAATTATTTAATTACAATATTATAATAAATCATTTTATGCAATGGTGTACAACACCATATCCCAACATTATCCCACTTGTTGTATACATTGCATAAGGGATCAATACATGAAATACATCATCATAGCCATACATGAAACCACATGAATCTCCAACATGCTCTCATGCTCCATCAAGATACCTGCAATAAGAACAAAGTGGCCACCATCTCAAGCAAGAATTCTCATCCTCCAACATGCCATCTATGGAAGAAAAGGAGCATTCCAAGGTGAAGATACACCAATCCACGAGCACAAGCATCAAACCCAAGTGATAAAAAAGGCTCTAACCAAGCTATTGTCAACTGAAAAAACCCACATGATCAAACATAGCATCCACAACACATGCAAATACATCCAACCATTCATACCTCTAAGGTATTGATACATCAGTAAACCCATACCAAGAACATATGCAACCTCTAAACTGAAACCAAGCTCCCTATATCAAATATGGCAATGAAGAAAATACATATCCAAGAACTCCCACTGCATAGGTAATGTCAAAGAATATCAATTCTACCAATCAACATTGTATATCAAGGTTTCATAAGTAAATTAAAGCATGAAGTACCAAGAACAATAACAATGATCCACACATGCAACCCAAGTAGCTACATAATTTCTCACAACATGTTGCCACCATCCTCCCAAACATGAACATGAACATCCAAGGAAGGAACCATGAAGAGAGAAACCTGTAAACCATAATGTCCTCCTACCAACACATCAAAAGTGTAATGTTGTGTCAAGTATGATCTCCTTAACACCCCAAATGAAAAGCCTCAACAACACCCATAACACTCAATCTCATAGACCAAGTACAACATATGAATCAATGTAACAATACCAACATGGATGTAAGCCTCTCTAATCAAGAATATCAAACTCAAAGTAACCATCCCCAAAACTGGAAATCAGCCCATAAACCATCTTCTAACAATCCTCATAAATGAATGATATCATAAACTCAAATGCACAAGGAGATAACCATGCCATAACATCTCTCAAAATGAATCCTCTAGAACTAACTATCCATAGCTCAAGATCCATATCTATGAAAGATAAAGCATATAAACTCATGCTAAACCAATCCTCAAATGAGCATCCATAATCAACCACCATGAATCAACTCAATCCCATGAGAAATCAAAGCACAAAACATAACACATCTGAAAGATATAATGGGAAAATACCTCTCAAATAAAAGTTTATAAGTAGACCAAGAGTGGGGAATGAGAATGCTCCTCCAAGATAACCAAGTCATCATGACTCACTCCAAGAACAATCTCCTCTATCATTCTATCATGAACTCGTGTCCACATCCAAGTGAAAGCTCCTTGGTCTTCCTATTGAAACTTCCAAAGAGTAACTATCTCAAGCAAATGTCTCTAATCAAAAATGAACACCAACCATCAAATTCTCCAAGTATCCATGAGTACTTGTAATCAATCAATCCATTCCAAACCCCAAATGCAACATTGTACCATAATGAAGTAATCAAGCAAATGATCAATGTACCCAATACAAAAAGAACCACTACCACGATCAATGTCAAAGCTTCAATCATGAATTAGGAACATAAACATGACATACATGATCTAACTATCTCCTCCTAGGAGATTACATGCATCATAACATATATACATCATGTTCTCAAGAGAACATGTACCATGCCACAACTCTAAGCATGCATCAAGAGTAAACCATGATATAATAGCAACCACTCTAAACCAAGAAAACATGTCTCCAATCACATGAAGATAACCATACCAAATGATGTATTCACATCACTACCAACAAATCCTATTGAACCATGGTACGAGCTACACATGGAATCATGACAACCATCCTCTCCATGAAGATCATCCATGTTTGCACACACTCAACTGCAATATCAGTAACATACAAGTGAAACCAAGATCTCCAAGCCAAGAAGAAACATACAATTGCCAAACCATCATAAACATATCCATTACCACCAAACCATAACTAACAAAAATATCCCACTAAAAGTGTATAACCAATGAATGCAACAAGCTATCATGACATCATGATAACAATCTCCAAATGAAGATCAACTAAAGTCCCTCACACAATCAAAGAAGTCAAATGCAACATGAGCTCCCTAATGAAGAAGGAAAAGTAAACCATGATCCACATACCAAGAAGATGCACAACCATAACCTGAATCAGAACCAATCCAAAACCACCAATAATGCACTTGCATAAACCATCATGACATGCCAAAGTATCTAAATCACAAGCAACATCCATGACACCATGATCACCACCAAATGAACCAACATCACCCAACTATGTCCCACATATCTACATAACATAGTCAACTGTATAGATCTCACATCATGACTGTACCTAGTAATACCATCTCACCTCCTCAACATGACATTAAAACCAGCAAACCAACTGACTAGACCAAGCCACCAAAATTGAAAATGTGTCAACACTGAAATATCTATGGGCATAAACAACCCATGTCCAAGTCATAGGTGCAACAAGTATAGACTTCCTACAATGCTACACAACTTGTAAATACAAAAATGAAGCATACAAATCCAACCAAACACTAAAAACCATGTCAAAAATAGAATAATCTAAGATGTACAACTGGGCATACAATGAATCCAACATCAAATCTCCTAGATCTGATAATCCATAAGCTCATAGTATCACCATAGTCAACATAACCCATAAATAGCTCAAGATAGAATATCAACAAACAAATCATGTCAAAAAAACTCCAAATCTAATCCACTATGTAGTGTTTTGAACAAGATTTTCATCGATTATTCGAAGTCCAAAATCTGAATTTGTATGCACCCAATATCACCTCTTGAAGCTCAAAACAAACATCTAACTTTCAGCTAGCAAAACACTATCAAAACTGCAAAATCTAGAAAAATATTTGGCACCACAATGTAGAGCACTGAGTTAGTTTTCCAATGAGTCTAAGAAGTCAAAAATCAAAGCACCTAGGTGAAAGTTATGCCCCTTGGAAAAAAGTTTCCCAATTAGAGTATGAGGCAAAGAAATTTAAGGCCCCCCTAGTGGTGGGGCGGTGGCTCGCCGATGATGGCAGAGCCACCTGGGCAATGCCACCCTTTCTCAACCGGACCCAAAATTTTTATTAATTTCAAATAAATTTCCAAAGCATTTCAAAAAGGGTCGGCATTTAATTTTGTGCGGTGGAATTTTAATAAATGAAAAGGCAATGAAAATTTTTATTTAATAAAAACCTTTTTTAAGGCTTGTTTGGCGGACCACGCCGATCGACCTTTGGTGATCGGCCATTGGATCGGGGCAAGGCCCTACTGGAAAACCGAGCACCAGCTATCAGAGATACTGTCGGCCCGACAGTACCCTATTGGTACCTCTGATAGGTCTATGGACCGGGGGTACAACCTCCATTTACTATTTTTTTTTTTAATATAAATTTTATGGCAATCGGTATTCATCGATTTTTTTATTTTAGTTTCATTTTCATTTTTATTTGAATGGAAAAAATTTTAATTTGATAAGAAATTTTTAATTTTTAATTTTTCTGAATATTATAATGTCGCTCGTACAATGCAAAAATGGGGATTTTACAAAAAAAAAGTCTTTTTTTTTCAAATTCTCCAAAATATGTCAAGTTATATATCAAAATTTGTCTCTCAGCCAACTTGAATCCAACCATGAGGTCCATTTTGTCCCAGGGGGTCATTTGTAAAATTTCTCCCACAAACCCCCATTTGAATGCACAACCAAGAAACCCTTTTTTTCCCTAATTTTTCACACCCCAAATCTACAAACATCCCATCATAATGGCAAACCAAAAACCCTTAGATCTACAATAAACAACCTGCAAAACCCTCATATCTTTCCATGTCTTTCATTCTCTCATGCATTGTATAGATTCAAACTTCAAGCAATATTTTCTTAATCTAGGGTTATAAAAAAATCTTCAACCATGAAAGCTCTGATACCACTTGTAAGGAAGCTTGCAGCCATCTAATGACAATTTTCACATAACCCAAAAGAGATAACAATGCAAATAAGTGCTTAGAATCCACATGCAAGAGAATAGACAACATAGCCATCAAATATGACATAAGATATACCTTGGAAAAACCCTCAAGAGGGAAAAACCCAGCCTCCAAAATCATCCATACTCCATCATATTAATCAACCATGAAGCAAATACAATAGTTACAATGAACACCTCTTAAGCATCAAACCCTCTAATGCATTCCCATGTGTCCAAGCATGAATCCACACATCCCATGCCATGCTTCACAAATGCACTCTCAACAAGGCTCAATAATGATAGCCAAACCACTCAGCCAACCTAAACCACTACACATGTGTTTTCATTTATAGGCACAAACTCACACATAATACAACTAGTGGTAAGGTGAAACCATGTACCACTAAACCATGTGAATACAAAACTACTAACCCCTTATTTAATATTGGGTACTAAGACATCACATTATTTAATATTTCCCAAATATTAAATTATTATCACATGTCTCCCGCACAAATAATAATAATACAATGTTACAATACAACATCAAGTGCACCCTAAATAATTACCTAGTGTGATTAACAACACCACCAAGGTGTATCACAAGTAAATCATTATTTAATTACAATATTATAATAAATAGCTTTATGCAATGGTGTACATCACCATATCCCAACATGAATAAAATATAGCTAGAAATCAAAAAGGTTTTGTTCAAGGAAGACACATTCTAGATGTTGTTATAACTACTCATGAGATTCTCCATTATATGGACCTTAGTAAAAATGATGGGATGGATTTGAAACTGGACATATATAGAGCCTATGATAGAGTGTCATGGCCTTTCCTACTTTTTGTCCTTAAATAATATGGGTTCAATGGTAGGTTTCTTAAACTTATCACTACTTGTGTTACCACTCTAAAGTGTTTTGTCTTGGTGAATGGGGTTCCTAAGGGATTCTTTTCCTATGGCTTTGGTATTAGGCAAGGGGATCCTCTCCCCCCTTATCTTTTCATTATTGTGGTTGAATTCTTAGGAACAGAGGTGTTTAAAGGTTTCTTGAGGCAACTTCAACTCTTCTTCCTACCTCTCACCAACAGTTTGTTGATGATACTATCCTCTTTGGAAAAGCCTTGGTTGGGGAAGCTGGTCATTGGAAATAAATATTGAATGGCTATGCTAGAGTTTCAAGTCAGCATATCAACTACAATAAGAGCAAGTTATACTTCTTCAATTCTGAGCAAATTGTGAAAGACAAAGTTGTTCACATTTTGGGTTGCCAAGAAGTTGCTTTGCCTATTGCTTACTTAGGCATGCCTCTTATCTCTAAAAAACCTAATAGTAATTATTGGAACTAAATTATTGAGAGAATCCAAAAGAATTTGGTGGGTTGGAAGGGAAAACTCTTAAGTTAAGTTGGGAAGCTCCAATCGCTAAAATCCTCGCTTCAAAATATTCTGGTCTACTACCTATCCCTGTTCAATATTCCTACTTTTATTGCTAATAAGATTGAACAAATCGAAAAAAGATTATTGTGGTCAGGAACAAAGGAGAGAAATAGAATGGCACTAGTGGGGTGGGAAAAAGATTGTGCTCCTAAAAGTGTTGGAGGCCTAGGTATAAGAAGAATTAAACTATTTAATAAAGGTCTTGTTGCCAAAATGGGGTGGTGTCTACTTGAAGGAGCCAAAGATTGGGTTACAATTCTTAAGGCTAAGTATCTAAGAAATAAAGATCAGGGATGTTTCCTTAGTACCTTAGACTTGCCTTATGGTTCTATTTTTTGGAACAATCTCCTCAAAGGCAGAAGTGTGCTAAAAATGGGAGCTAGGAAATAGATTGCTAATGGTAATGATACTAATTTCTAGAAAGATGGATGGAATAATGGTCCCCCCCTTTATTTCATTGATCACCTCCATACTATAAAATAAAGGTTGATTAGGATTTGTGGCAAATAGGTTGTAGGTTATATTGATTAGGAGGGGCCAGAGCCTCATCAGATTAACTTCAAAAATATGCTTATGGGAGTTACCCTAAGGGGAGAAAGACAACAAAATTGGGTTGTTGTAGTGCAAAGAATTCACCAGAATTGGGGAGGTTGTCTTATTCTCAAAAGATAGGAAGGATGAATGGTTGTAGACCAAGAGTCCTTCAAGCTATTTCTCTATTAAGATAACCTATGTGGAGTTAGAAAAATATAATAGCAAAAAATGTCTTCAAGTGGAACAATGTATGGTTAAAAAACCTAATACCTAAAGTTAACTCGTTCTAGTGGGTAGCTACTCATGGAAAAATCCTCACTACTGATAATTTGATAAAAGAGGGTTTCAATTTGTTAACAAATGCTTAATTTACAAAGAGGAGCGAGGAGACTATAATGCATCTATTCTTTCATTGCTCATATGCTAGAGAAATTTGGTCTTTCTTTCTCCCTTTGTTGTTAATTGAATGGGTCTTTCCTCCTTTAATGAAATATTTATTGATAACTGGTTTTTTTCCCTTACTCTCACAAAGTTATAAAGGATATCTGGAGTCAAGTTCCTCCCTTCATAACTTGGGGGATTTGGAAGGTGAGAAACAATAGGTTATTCTAGGAAATAGCTAAAAACAACAAAGACTTATGTATGGCCTTTAAGAATCAAATCCAAGAAAATGTGGAAGGGGTACTCCCTCTCAAAGGCTATGCCCTCCTACAAGGAGGTCAGAATTAAGCAAATTTGGGGCCTTAAAAAGGACCTCACGAATGTCAATTGGTCTAATTACATCACTAGAAATAATATTGTTTGGTCTCCTCCTAGGATGGACTGGTTTAAGTGCAACTTTGATGGTTGCTCGAAAGGCAACCCTGGATTGGCAGGGGTTGGAGGTCTTATTAAAAACCACCAAGGGGATTGTATAGTGGGCTATGGGAAAAATCTAGGGATCTACTCTAACAATAAGGCTAAGGCCTTGACTTTCTAGGGGTCGTATCAAACAATTGAAAGATTATAGCTTCCAAAAAGTTATCCTGGATGGAGACTCTAAGCTCATTGTTGATATTCTAAAGGTTGATTGTGGTTTCCATTGGGAATTAAGGGATATCATGGATAATGTAACTTCTTATGAAATCTTTCACATGATGCAGAGTATAACATTTTTTACAAGGAAGGTAATAATTTTGTGGACATTGCTACTAATGAAGCTCTAAGGTGTCAAGTTTGGACACGTTGGGAGTATGGGTCGTTGTCAGGGATGATAAGAGATAGTTTATTAAAATAAAAATATGAAAATGCTAATAATCACTAAGAATTGGATAAGGAGTCTTGCTAGATTGATCATTAGAATGAAAGGTGATAGGATTGACATAAATAGTAATTATAGCAAGGGTGACATTTTCAAATTATGGAAAGTTATAAGGAGGGCATCGTCGAGGTGGTTATTAATGTTAAAATCATATTTTAGTACTTCCCATATCACAAGTGTATTTGTAATGATAAAGCCTTGGTCTTTTCAAATTCAATCGACGTGTCATATGTCCCTTCTCACCTCATTTTTGAGGCTTGGTTTAATATTGATAATTTGGAAATATTTATTAAGGAGTTGAATAATCATTTTAGGATTATCCTTGGGCTCATGTATTTTGATGCTATTAACAAAGCAAATTTCTGTAGTCATCATTAACTGCTTTCTATTCCTCACAAACAACATTTGTTTTTTGTGCAAGTTTGGAGATAGTAGTTCAATTTTTATGAAAGTTGAAGAGATTTGGTGTGGTATGAAGAAGGGTCTGAAAAATCTTCACACGACTAAATGGGAGGTCTGAGGAAGTGCACAATACCCCCCAATTATGATTCCCTTAAACATAATGTTTATCTGTGGAGAATGTTCAGAGTTGTCAGCATGGCTTCCTTCTTTGAAGCTATGCATGGCTACAATGAGAAGCTGACCTCAAAGTTCACTAACTCTTGGAAGAAAGGTCATGTTGCCATAGGTGCGGTGAAGTTTGAAGTGACAACTCAGTTAATTTTTGAGGCCACTAGTTTGGTTAATGAAGGCACAAAGGTGGTGAAAAAAAGTAGCAGTGAATATCAAGGCTTTGTGGATAAATTCTTACATGAAGGGGAGGTATTGACAAGGTTCTAGAATGGTTATGCTTGACTTAACCTTCCTTCACCTTTTGCCATGGTTAGTATGTTTGTTATGTGTTATTTTACCTTACAAGGAAGGTATATGATAGTGCATGCCTATAATTTCCCCATATTGAACCACATTAGGCATAATGATAGGATAAATTTTCCTTTTTATCTACTTTCTTCCCTGCAACAAAATATAGATAATGGTACCTCGCCTCCCCTGCACCAGGGGTTAATAATGGCTTTGTATATGTTTGTCCTAACTAGTAATCCTCATGGTAATCCCTTGAACATTAGGCAAGATGACCCTCCCAGAAATGGCAATGAGGATGTTGCTATTCCTATGGCTAATGAGCAACCCATCCCTAAGAATAACCCTAGGGTTCTTGCTCCTAGGCTTGAACCAATGGAGGGCAGCCTCTCAATGACTGTTAAAAACCCTACCTCTCATTCCAAATTTTTTTCCTCTGAACCCAAGCTTGTCCTTGAGGAGAACTCCCTTGAGCTGTAACTTCTTAAAGCCACTATGTGGAAAAGAAAGCAATCCCCTCTTTTATTGGACCGCCCTAAAACCAAAAATTAGAACTAAAACCAGCTAAACAATATTTAGAAATAAGGTAATGTCATCACCATTTCTAAAGATTTTGAATGTCTTCAAAAGGAGGAGTTGGAAGAGGGGTTGGGGGGTGCTTTGAGAGGTGGTAGAAGATCGGAGAAATTGGAAAAGGTGGTCTCCTCTGATAAAAAGAAAAAGGAAAAAAGAAAGCTATTGTGGAAGAGGAAGAAGAGTCGCTTACTACTGAAGAATTTGAACCTCGAGTAGAAGAGGAAAGTGAGGGAATGGAAAGTGAGGACTTTGAAAATGATATGGAGGAAGAAGAGGAAAACAAGGAGGAAGATGTGGGTGGGGAGGAGGCTCTCAAGGAAGTTGGGATGGCTTCTCGTGAGGATGATGTTAATGCCCCTGGTGTTACTACTTTTGGAGATACTAACATTGAGTTTTTGAAAAGTAGAATTAATTTCTTGTAGGTATAGGTGGAGGATCTAGAAAAATCCATAATCACCCTCATGAAGGTTATAGATGGGTTGATGTGTAGAGCTATGGTTGGAGTAGTGTCTTGCCAATCCAAAATCAAGAAACGACTCAAGAAGGTTGGAAAATAGGAAGAGTCTAAGGATCTGTCCACTAAAGGTGCCCTTGATTAGAGAGAATTGTCTCTCAGATTGGGAATAATTGGGAGTTAATTGCTACAACCAAATAATGGCTCCCTATCTTGTTGGCTATAGTGTTTTGTTGTTTTTTCTCTTGGGATCTCTGGTTTAATGGTTGTCTTTTTACTTTGGTGTTTTTGGATGTTAATCTCTGACTCTTATTTTTTGATTTCTAAGTATGGTTTTGAGTCCTACATGCCTTTGGTTAATCTCTATTCTAGCCTATGTGCCCCTTGGGTTGGTCTTATGTTAGCTTACTATGTTTTTTATTATACTATGAATGGTCATGTGGTTGTTATAACTTTGGTTTAATGATTATGGCTTGCATGCCTTCTAATGGTTGCTAAACAATAATTAGTTTGGTTTGTTGTTTTTGTTGGTTCAGTTGGTGTTGTTTCCTAGACTGTCTCTCTTTGCTATTTCAATTCTTTTTGTATCTGGCGGGATCAGGGCCCTTTCCCTGCTAATATAATAAAAAACAATTACACTTATGAGTTTCAACTTGTAGTAGAAAGGAAATTTTTTAAATAATCATATATTTCACATCCCTTGGTAAAATTTAAAAATTCAACCTATTTTGGAAAGGTGATAGAATGGAGAACAAAACTCAGAAATGGTTTTTCATGGATCCCAACCACTTAAGAGTAGTTTTATCTACAATATATCACTAGTTACCCAAAACATTAGTTTGACAATATGATAGTCTTATAAATTTGTGTAATTTAAATAATTGGTTAAGAGACCAACTGATTGGATAAAAAAATAATGCAATATCATTCATGAAACCTTTGGATGGTTTTCTATAAGAAGTAAGGATTCGTATAGAAGAAAGATTTACCACACGCTTAAAGTTACAAATTATTCAATAACTTCTCAAAATATCCTATTAAGACATGCTTGTGGGTTTATAAAGTTATGCAAGTAGGTTTAAGTCCAAATTTTTCACATAATAAGGAAAGTTTTGACTAATGTTAATGATTAAATTTTCTATTAGCAAGTCTTGATGCTTATGATATGATATAGTTGGACTTCAAAAATGTGCAAACAAGTCACTAGAATCTAAGATAACAACACCAATATAAGTGTCCATAAAGTTATAATTGAGCTATGTGGAGGTAAAATAATTTAATTTCTTAAAAGTGATGTGGACCATCTAATGAAATTGATATATATATATTCCTTGCTAATTTCTAATGTCATATTTTGAGCATATTTCACGCAACCACAATGCTTTGTTCAAAGTTATGTATTATTAGTTGTTATATTTTGATTATTGATGGACCTAGAAGGATGATTGGTGTTGAAGACATTGCAAAAAAAACCTTAAATATATGGCAATTTTTATTCACTAATAAACCCACAAAATAATTGAGATCAAAGATTATGATTTGATGGCTAAAAGTGTTAAAGTAGCTTTAGAAATTGGATACTCTATTGTTGAAGTCAAACGAATCCTATTATTGTGATCAATGCAATTAATCAAGGCCCTTGTTAGAGTTATCAAAATAGGTATCTACCTATATTGTTTAAATGGACTAGAAGATCTAATTCTCAAAAAAATTATTTATCCACTACTATGCAATGTCCAAAATTTTCTAACTAATTGGGGCAATAAAGAGGCATCCTTAGATGGTAACCAAAATCATATTTATGCCATTCTAGATACAATTTTCAAAAGGAGAAATTCACTTACATAAGGGAGTTATTTACAATAACAAGCCCATGGAGAGATGCAGGTGGTTATGAGCCTGATCATAACATCCTCAGAAACATTGTATTGATTCAAGTTTCAATATTACTATAAAAGTCTCTGATTTGGACCAAACATATTATGATCCTATAGTAGGTTCATATTAAGCTTTGGAATGACCAACATTATAGACCCTAATATGATGGCAATAAACTTGAATTTGTACCCTATTTTAAATATATATACAATTATCATTATCATAAAAACAATATGTATTACACAACATAGATATCCACATTATACAAGATAAATCCATATTTATTTTAATAACTGTAATAGTCAATACTAAGTTATCCAAAATTGCAAAGTAACAAGATTTTTATGTATACATTTACAAAAATAAGATCAAATCTAACCTAATTTTTTTAGCTACAAGTTCCAATAAAGATATATTCATAACTTTCTATTAAGAAGAATTAATATGCTACGAGAACCAAAGGCCCAAAAACGAGTTCCACATATTTTGGGTTTTTTTCCCTTTTGCTTTGGCTGACCTACAAGGCTTCCTTAAGCTATCTCCCCTTTTTTTGTTTCAAATCCTCCTCCATATTTCTAAAACTCCTTGTCTATTTTCCCCATTGAATATCCTTATTCCCCTCTTACCAAAGATGGAGAAACTCTTGCCTTTTCACGGCATGCAATTGACCGACTATTTTTAAAATAGTTTAAAATAGTTTTTTAATCCTTCTATTTTTAAAATAAAATAAAATAAACGTACTAACATATATCAATATTAAAACATGTAATTTTTTAATGATAATATTAATTTTATTTCTAAACTATAATATTATTAACATTAAATTATAATAAAGTTGTTAATATTATTTCTATTTTCTTTTCATAATAATAGCACATTCTTATGTTAAGTTTTTCTCATGATCAAGCATTCACATGGACTCTCCAAATTATTTAATTAGTCTAAATTTATATATATGAGATTTTATCCTCATGTAATTCAATCATCACCCTTGTTGAGGTTTCTAACAATTTAGACATAAAACATTATTCATGGTATCAATGATGTTTTCCTTGAAAGACATTGAATTATTTTGCAAGGCTAGGAATACACAAGGCATCTTAAATAATGTAGTTATTTTCAATATAAGAAAGCTCATAATTTCAAATCTTATTCACACACATGAAACCTAACTACATGAGTCTAAGTGAGTGTGTGTGTGTGTTGATTCCATCATAACAAATTACCTCCATAGGTTAAAACCTTTTCCTTGATGATACTCTCTCTCCAACTCGAGAGAATGACAATGATTCCTATCACACTTGCACAATTAGTTAACAACATAAACATGCTTCAACAATACTTAACATAATCAACATTATTATCTACCTAATTATTTTCATTTAAATAATTTGTACAATAATCTAGTGATTAAGCTAGGCTAATTAAACAAGATGTGACACATAGTCTATTCCTTCTTGTAGGAGATATTAATGATACAAGTTGTGAGATTTTGAGGTGAGTTTTGAATGTGAAATAATTGTAAGAAATCACATGGATAATAGACACAAGTTATTATGTCATCTAATGTTAAATCATTTGTTCTAAGACTACAAAATTGAAATGCTAATTGCCAATAACTTTTGCTCTCTTAGTACTCTCTTTGTTTATGTAATTATTGATGATGTTCTCCAAGAGGATGATCACAAATATATATATATATATATATATATATATATGAAATAATTAGAAATTATGGTTGTTGTAAGACCCCACATTTTTTACTATTCATGTTTCCATAAATTGTCAAATATGTAGAGATGGTTTTCTATTTTTTGTGGATTCATTATAGAATTTATAATTGACTTGCTTACTTTTATAGATTCATCAATTGGAGACTAAAATTCTATTGTATTATCAATGGATCATCTTATAAACATTGCTAGGATAAATCATAATTTTTAGTTTGAAGAAGCTACAAAATGTGCATGTTAGGCTCAAGAGTAAATACATAGCAATACTAGGTTGGTGTTTTTTCACAATTCTTGTCTTGGACTTTAATAATTATCATATCCATATATCTCAATGCCACTTTGAATATTTTGAACAATAAAATGCATGAACAAAATTTCTTTGAAAATTGCTTGTATTAGAGACAAAAAAAAAAAAAACAACTTCAAACAATAGCCTTAAAGACAAATAAAATAACATTTTATAAACATTTGATATAAGATGATAGGATAAAACTATTCCTTTTTAAACAACCAAACAATATTATTAGTATTCATTTACACACTACGATCACATTTCAACAAATGATAATCAAAATAGAATTTTTAACAACAAATATCAAACACTCTTTCTTTATCCAAAGATACCTTCTGTAATCTCAAAAAACACTCAAATCATAAGAAATCCAACCTTTAAAGATTAAATTCTTTGTAATAGCTTCAAAATGGTTGCCTTCGAGGGGGAAAATGGTAGAGCTCTATTATATTATTAAAATTGAATAATAAAAGAGAAGCATTATCCCTCACGGTTCAACAAAACCACCAAATTTGGAACAAACAAATCTATTGAGAAATTGCTCAATGACCATTTAGTCACAACAAAGAACATCTCACATAAACCCAACCTTTAAAAATTAAATTATTTGTAATAGTTTCAAAATGGTTGCCTTCAAGGGGAAAAATGGTAGAGCTCCATTATACAACCAAAATTGAATAATAAAAAGAAAGCATTATCCCTCACGGTTCAATTAAACCACCAAATTTGGAATAAACAAATCCATTGAAAAATTGCTCAATGAGCATTTAGCCACAACAAAGAACATCTTGCTCAATGACCATTTAGTGACAACAAAGAGCGTATCACATAGATGAGGTGACATTGGTTCTCAATTGACAACTTGCTATCCATATCTAACATCTTACACCAATTGTGAAGTGTCATTTAATCATTAATGTAAAACAATTTAAAAATAGAAATTATTTACCCTACATAACACTACAAACTGATCTAGATTTTTTTTATCCATCATATGATTTATTATTACTTCAAAGGCGTTCCCTATATGAACATTATCGACTGGCTATAATGATCAGTGGTTGAGAATGTGGTAGAATGATAGTTGACCATTGAAAAAAATCTAATCGTTCAATAAATCTAATATAAAATAAATAAAAGTAATATTAAAAAAATAAAACACTTTATACAAAGAAAGAAAGCAACAAATGAGATATTTTTTCTACATTTCCACTGGAGAAAAACAAAAACCCAAAAAATCATAATTATTATATTTTAAAAATTAAAATAAAAACTATAATATTTTAGAAAAACATATTTAAATACATTGAATTTAGCTTATCAAAATAATCATTGTACTTTATAATTAAATATTGTTTCTAAATTTCACCAATTAATTAAATTCAATATTATTCATTTTTAAACATTAAAATAATATATATACCATCATTAATAAACACTTTTATTCCATCTTACTACATAAAACAAACATTTATTTCAAATTGTTTTTCTTAGCAAAGTGGATTGCTAGTTATTATTATTATTTTTTAAATTTACTAATTAGATATTTAAGGCGAAAGGCTTCTTACACTCACATCAATGAGTATGTGTACATTTTTATTCTCCCCATTAAAATTGACGTCTACTAACCCGTCACAAAGTAATATTATATTTAAGATTTTTTTATATCTGTAAGCTTTAAAAGCATGCATTATCATCATCTTTTTATACTTCTACTATATATGAAATTTTAAAGAAAATATAATATAGTATTCTAATTTTAATATATATAATTTTACATTATTTTTAATTTATAATATTTGTTATGAAAACACATAACATTTCTACATATAATTTAATTTTATTTTGATTAACAAGATAATCTTTTTAGATCCAAAAAAAAATAAAAATAAATACAATATTATATATATATTGAAATCAATATATTTCTAAAGTTGTTTTAAAACTGTTTGAAATTTTTAAGAAAATATAATATAGTATTCTAATTTTAATATATATAATTTTACATGATTTTTAATTTATAATATTTGTTATGGAAATACATATTAATTTACAATATTTTCACGCTTTTATAATTTTTAGAATATTTTTAACAAGATAATCTTAAATATGGAGATACAAGAAATTTTTACTTTGTTTTTAAAGCTATTTGAATTTTTTAAGAAAATATAATATAATATTCTAATTTCTAATAGTAATATATATATATATATATATCAATCATATTTAGCAATGGAGAAACTTTAAAAAGTTGTTTGAAAACTTTTATTTTTAATATTATTTTAAGTTTTAAAACTGTTATTTTTATTTTATATGGAGTCACTATGTAATCGCTATATAATGCACAAACTAGAAAGAATATTAGCTTTGCTTTGATTTATAGAATTTCATATTGCAAAGGTATGCTTGTTCATTTTTCCCTGCTTGAAATTGCATTTCTAGCTAGAAATATTAATGCTAGCTAGAAATATTAATGTGTGTTTTTTTGAGTTTTCTGTGTAGCTACCATTGCAAAATCATTCATGCTCCCATTCTTGTTAATGAATAGAATAATCTCTCTTTTACTATTTTAAGAAAAAAAATTATGTGCTTTAGTTTATTGTTGATTCTGTGAAGCCCATATTGTTTTATGTTGATGTTACAAAAGGTGGAATAAAGGAAAGCATCAACAATGAGGAGAGACACAAAATTTCATATTGTAGAGGTATGCCTGTTCATTTGTCCCTACTTGAAGTTGTATTTCTAGCTAGAAATATTGTGTGATTTTTTGAGTTTATTCACATCGTAGTTAATCCACATATAGACTTTTCCTTTTATATTAGCATAAATTAAGATCAAAGGAATTGCATGCATGAACCAAAAGAAGAGAACTTTATTACCTTAGAGAGATTTTCATTAAGGCAGAGGGCTAATTAGATTCTATATGTAGGAAGAAGAAATAAACGTCTGGAAAAATGTTTTAGAACAAACAATAAGTAGGTGGAATCTATGGCAACTGTAGCTCTTTGCTGTATTTGTTGTTGCTCTACTCTTTTTGTGACTCTTTTCTCTTTCCTCATTACTTTTTTTTGGAATGGTGGATGCCAAAATAGATTTAAAATTACTTTTATAAGATTAGGATTTGTTATGATGTTCATTTTTTAAAAAAAGTGAATGCGTTCATGCAATATACAACACTGTGTGTGGTGCAGTCTAAATACGGGGTCCAATGAAAGACAGTATAATCAAACAACCTAAACAATAAAATTTAAAACTATACTGTTATAATAAAAAAAATATTATCATAACATTATTGAACCATCTCTTTTGTAAAACTAAAGTGCTTGTGTTCCTAGAAGTGATTTGAATTTCGTGCAATGAATTTTGTATCAAAAAAGAATCCTGATCCATTGTTATGTTTTAGAATGAGGTTCCTCAAACCTTCACCAGGCCAGGTCGCACTATGTTAGCACTACTTCTTTCTATGACATTGTTGGGGACTATAATTTTCCGTGGGAGTTCCTCTCCCCATAATGGCAATGGCTAGAAATGGAGGTTAGAACTCGCTGATTCGATATGCAACAAGACATTACACCTGATGCTATGTGTTTCCACACTGTTATTTTATAACAACTAAGATGTCCCATTCATGTCTGGAATTTCAAATTAACCATGCCTATCAGAAAAGACAACCAGAATATGAAATTTAATATATTGAAATAAAGAAAAGATGGTATAAAGATCATTGTTACCATAGAACCAATCCAATCTTTAGGTAGTGAAAATTTGTCCTGTGCCCCAATATTTTCTTTCTTCAAAATTATATGGGGAGGTTGACCGATTCATTTCTTTAACAAGTTCATTTTCACTTTACCTAGACAACACATGCTCTGGAGATCAAGTTTGTTCAGGCCATGTTTGACTTTAAGCAAGCATAAATTGAATGGACGGATTGATTACCTTTCAGGCATAAGAACAAAAAGGTTTCATTGTCCAAATTGTTTTTGAATGATTGTAAATCTTAAAAATAACTCCAACTCACTCAATATATAATTATATATAAACTGTCAGCAGCATTTGTTTTGGAAAGATGTAACTCATCTAGGATTTTTTAGATTTCTGCTATAAATCTAATATATTTTATTTTGAATCTTGTTTTCTTCTTGAAATATAATGAAGCCAAAAGAGAAAACTTGAATCCATAAAGATCAAGTAAATTAGAATATCATAGAATGAGACATTTAAAAGGGTAACATAAATGAGTTGCAAGGCAGCTTACTCCCTACTTTTAACTGCATAGCTAAGTTATTGCATTACAAACATTTTGGAGTTAAATTTTTGCAAAGTCTGCAAAATTAAGACAAAGTAGCAAAACAAAGGCATTTAAATACATTGTATCAATTTGTTTCCCAAATAAAAATCACAGTGCAAAGCCACAAGCCTTAAAGCAGCTTGTGGATATTGACAGTGGTTCAAATATTGCAACCTTTCCATAAACATGGCTGGAGCCAATTCTCAAAAGCTAAAGATTAGGGTTTATCGAGGAGAAAAATCTATAAGGAGAAGAAAAATAAGAGCATGTGCACTACACAGATCTTTAATTATAACGTAGGGCCTTGGAGATCAAATCTTAGTTGTATTCATACAATCCCTTTATAACAAGTTTTTAGTTTCAAAGACACGGGAAATACATACTTGCTTTGCCAAAGGCGTTTCCTTTTCCAAATCAAGCCATGAGTATTTCTAGAATTTTTCTCACTTGCACAGATTTTCATTCACTAATGAATTAATTGTTGATTGTTTTTGTTTACATGATTTCCTATTCATTTTTTCCCCCTTTTTTGCATTTTGAATTAAAATGATAATATGCATAAAGACATTATAAATGGAACTGCTTTTACAAATCTACAGCTAAGGATTGAAGAAGAAATGCTAATTTCAAGGAAATGAGGAATGAAGAAAAGGTTGGACAAGAAAGAATAAAACAGCTAAAACTCCCCACCTATTTATTCAACAAAAACAATTTGAACTTCAATTAACTAGAATGCATATGACCTAAAGAAATTGACCAGTGTTCACAGATATCTAAAAGCCTCTTTTGCAAGCAATTTTAGAATGCACTTTACTGAAATATCAAAAATGTTTTGGAGCTAGCAAATTTGACTAAGATTTGACTCTGACATTTCTAATAGCTAAAATTTAGACACATCAAGTCAAATAAATAACAAGTTGGAGAGAACATATCCACATCTAAACTAAGAAAGAAAGAACTAAACTGAAGTGAACTGAATTGTATGACTTAGCCTTTCTATTGGCTTACAATCATGTTGAGAAGAACCAATTTTTTAAAAAAAATTACGAAAATCGCATAGGACCATTCTATGCCTCAAGACGAATGATAATCTGATTATTTTTATCTTTTGGTTAATCTTTGCTTTTCTTAATGTCTCTCTTAGTAGATGGGCAACCTCTTCCTCTGTTAGACCCCCACTCTATTGTTTTACCTTTCATGCCAGCATAATCCCTTATGCCATGATTTAGGGCACGTTTTTCGTTCAAGAATGACCTGCCCACATCTCTGCATATGTCATTCAGTTCCTTGCAGTTGCTTTTCTTCATCTTCTTGGCTCTAGATGTCCTCATGAATGATTGCGTAATGATCCCCAATCATCAAAGGTTCACCATTCATCTTCCAAGTGCATTTATCTTCATGTTGGGACTGATATTACTTGAATTTGAAACTCCCATTTGATTCCAAACAAATCTTGCCACATAATCTTGAATTCCATTTGCTTTGTTCTAACTGAAATGGCTTGGGGAATTTGTAGGCAAGTGTTCAACTTAAAGTCTAATGAATAAATGCAACCAAGGACAATTGTGCAGCAATTAGAAATGTTTGTGCAACTACTAAAACTATTGCATAGCCTCTGCATTGACCCTGCAACATGGTTCTTACTCCCAAACACCAAATAGGATAGGACATAACATTTTTATAACTCCTAACATCCCTTTAATGAAGTCGTTGAGCATGGACACCAAGTATGACCGACATCACACTATGGGCAGGTAGTTCAAATGCAAAATTGTCTAGTGCTATAACATTTCCTACAATCATGCCTAAAACCTCTCATTGGTAATGTTGGGAAGGCTCACTGATTGACTCACCTCTTACAAGGTTGGAACCTTCTAGAGTGTGCATTGGCCCTTCAATGCCTATTCTCAAATTCACAATATGGCTAAGCATGTCTAATTGCTTACATTGGCACCAAGTTGTAAATCATGGTTTAGCTAGGTAAGGCATCACTTGAACACTGATGGGCACTCTCCCAGTCACCAGCGCTTCAAAGGTTAGGATTCGTAAGGAACATATGAACATCTTAACTAACTATTGTGTTATAAACTTCATTATAATTGTGGTTATCATGCAAGAGGAAATGCTAGAGAAATCTAGGTCAAGACACCTCTAAAAAACCAACTCAGGGTTGTTATAAATGCATCTAAAGCTTGAGTTGCATGCAATATATATGATTGAACCAATGTGGAAGAAGAAATATAGGCTAACATATGAAAAGATGGGGTTGTGGCCATATTAGATAATATAAGTAATTTGTAATCAACTGAATGTAACTTGTCCACTATTCTATTTTTAAGGTCTTAGATGAATGTTATTCTTCACTTGATTTTGGTCACATTGGCTTCTATAAAGACCTATAACCTTATAAGAAGTAAAGTCTCCAACAAAGATCTACAGTAAATGACAACTAAGGGAAAACTAAAAATTTGTCAATAAACTAAATAAAACTTTTGTGACATTTTTCAATAAAGCAATTTCAGGCAGTACATGCAATTGAGAAATTTTCCTGAAAAAATTATTATCACGAGGTCAGGGCTAATTCTATTCTTGTCCATTTTATAGAGAATTAGATCTTTGAATTTCATTCTATTTTCCAATTTTCATAAAGAAACAGAAACAATTATTTGATGTGACAATTTGGAATTTTATATTCCAATGCTTGAGTAATATTTTAAGTTTCAATCCCCCATTAATGAGGTAATTGACAAAAGGATTAAGTGAAAAAGAAGGGATTTTTACAAATTAATTTTTTAAGGAGCGGCTTATGGGAACCCTAGCCCAGCTAGGGCTGGGATTGTGTTGTGTTCTCCCTCTGGCTTGTTAATTAAAGGTAGGTCCTTCTCCTTGGTTTTGGGAGATGAATAACAAAGCCAAGCCTTGGCATTGCTTGAAGGTATAATGTTGACTAAGGCTTTGGAATATAAATTCCCCAAATTTAAGGGAATTCCCAGGTGATTATTCAAGGGTGCAAACAAAAAGCTACAAAGGATTGGGAATTGAGAAGCACATTTGAGGAAGTAGCATTTACTGGTAGAAGTTTTGATACCATCTCTTATATTTATTGTATCAGGGAGTATAATTGGATAGAGGATTGTCTGGCTAATGTGGGGATATCTCAACTTGCTTTCATATCTAAGTTTAGTGAGGACCAAGGAAAATGGAATATGAATGATTTTTTAGAAGCTAGATCTCTTCCTTGGATTATCCCTCCATTTCCTAAGTTTTTCTCTCTAATGATTAATTATATCAAAGCCCTTTCTCCATAGTAATGCAGGAATTCAATGTATCAAAAAGATAACAAAATCATGTCCTTATCAGTCAGCATTAAGTTTCAATGGAAAAAATGGTAGAAAAGTCATGAATCAAGACAAGTCCATCTACTTTCAACCTGAGAATCCTTGATTGGTTACAAGTCAGACCCTTAAATCTTTGATTTTGCTAGTTGTTTTATGCAAAACAACCATTTCTTGTGAATCATACATAGAGAAGAATGGTAGTTGAAAGTAAGCATTAAATCAAATGAAAAAAATGATATCACGTATTAGATAAAACTATGGTTCACTTGATTTTTCCATTATTTTTGTATTGTTTCTTAGCTTACACTTTTGTTTTTAATTTTTTTTTATTTTGCTAATGTTTTTTTAAATGAGGCATGCACATTAATTGTGAGAGTTACCAATGAATTGGCCTGCACCCAGTACATTTAGTGTGCATAAATATGGACATTTCTCAACCACACAGGTGTATCCTGGCGCTAAACCAACCTTAGTCAAGTACACGCACCCAAACATTGTTGGTATGTATTTAGCAGGTAAAGGCTATTTCTTAGGTTTCAATTTGGTATCTGAGACCCCCCTTTTTCCATTATGGAGATTCAAATGTGATTTCTTCCATTTACTTGATATATAGTTCGAATTATGTTCCTCTACATACCTTGTCAATCTATCTATCTCTATGTATTTATATATGTATATACACGCCCACAATATAGTATCCTAAAATCCTCTACAGGTTTGATGTTGTGTCAACAAAGATAAATTTTATTTGGTATTGAACATAATCTCAACTAGGCCAATTTCTGAAAGAGAGGAAGGAGAGTTGTTCTGAAGTCATTTGTGAGTTTGGTATAATGTATAAAAAGTCAGTGCTAAACACATACATAATAGAAATTAGTATGGCAACTCTAGAGATAAGCATGATAAGCATATTTCTAATAACGTTAAGTTTCATAAGATTGGCACACAAAATTTCAACAGTCTATAGGTCACAACTACCACAAACCAAGGAACGTACAAGGCCACTGGATTACAAGAAATACATGTTGACTGATCACAACATCATGGATCTGCCCAAAGGATGCTCAAAACTCTTATGTTGAGTAAAGATTTAAGATTCGAAATGAAAACTCCCTCCATTAAGATAGCTCTCTTTATGTAGGATATCAGAACTCTTCAAGCCTATACCAGTCTATTTTTCAGTTTTGGGCTAGCTTTTGTCTATTTGAATGCATTGTTTACCTTATTAAATATAGACACAACAAGATTTTCCCATTTGCTTAATTGTTTGTATTGATTGTAAATCTTATGTTTGAATTTGAAGTAAATGAACTCATTTTTTGCTAGCCATAGAAAATATTTTTCATTTTGAGGCTAATTATAATGTTTGTTGCACTTGTCTACATAGATAAGGACTTCACATTTGCTACATTCTATTTCCTACAAACAAAATATGCATGTTTCTCTTTATGAGTATACAATAACACATGATTTGTACAACTATTCCATTATTTTAAATAGTTGAACATTGCAATAGTTATCTTTTCTCAAGTGCTTTTTATTATTTTAATGTTTGCTCTCTCTTATACAAATGGTTAAATTGATTAAATTTATGCAAACTTTATTCTCTTCAATTTTTGTGGGCATGTTCTAATTCTATTAAATAATAATTCTCCTATATTATGATTTTTCAGGCATGAATCCTACCAACAATCCATGTGATCACCCAATTATTGGAAAAAATGAACCTCCTACAAGAACCATTCCTATTGCAACATTGAATCTATACCAAAATAGATGGTCAATAAATGTGAGAGTCACTAGAAAGGGCCAACTTCGTCATTTTAACAATGCAAAAGGAGATGGAAAAGTTTTCAATTTTGACTTGGTTGATTCAGATAGTGGTGAAATAAGAGTAACATGTTTTAATGCAATTGCAGAACAATTTTATGATTGCATAGAAACTGGCAAAGTATTTATCATCTCAAAAGGGAGACTCAAACCTGCACAAAAGAATTTCAACCATTTAAAGAATGAATGTGAAATTTTATTAGAAAGTAATTCAATTGTTGAGTTGTGTTTGGAGGAGGATAGCTTTATACCAAAACAACAATTCCATTTTACACCAATAAGTGAAATTGAGAACATGGAAAGCAATTCGATGGTTGATATCATTGGTGTTGTTTCATCAATCAATACACCAAAAACAATATTCTGAAAGAATGCCACACAAACTCAAAAGAGAACCCTTCAACTAAAAGACATGTTAGATTGTATTGTGGAATTAGCAATGTGGGGTGGTTTCTGCAATAAGGAAAGCGAACAACTCCAAGAAATGTGTGATTTAGGAACTTTCCCCATTCTTGCTATAGAGGTTGGATGAATTAGTGATTTTGGTGGAAAATCTATGGGAACAATTGCTACAACCCAACTTCTTATAAATCCAGATCTTCCAGAGTCACAACGATTGAAATTTTGGTTTGATATAGAAGGGAAGAATCTCAATTCTCATTCTATTACAAAGGAAAACTCATCTGTAATAGAAGATAAAATGTTAAAAAGTATCACACAAATTGAGGATGAGGAACTTGGTAAATCTGATAAACCTTGTTCGATTGTGATAAAAGCTACCTTAACTTTCATAAAGGTAGACAATTTTTGTTATACAACTTGCCCCTTGAAAATTGGAGCTAGGCAATGCAAAAAGGTCAACACTAATGGAAATGACAATTGGTATTGTGGAAGATGTGATAAAATTTTCCCTAAATGTGATTATAGATATATACTTCAATGCAAAGTCCAAGACCATACTGCTTTCACTTGGATTACTGCTTTTGAAGAAGCGACAGAAGAAATTATGGGTGTTACAACAAAAGAATTGAAAATTTTGAAGTATGAAGAACAAGATGATATTAAGTTTGGACACATTATACAAAAGGTCATTTTCAACAAATACATATTTAAACTTCAAGTGAAAAGAGAGACTTGTAATGATGAATAGACGATTAAGTGCATTGTCATAAAGGAAAAAAAGTTTGATTATTCATCTGAAAACAAAGCTTTATTAGATTAAATTGCTAAGCTTTAGGTTTCATACATTCAAATGCTTCAATGTATATCTTCTTAACAATGTTTTCAAACATTTCAAATAAACTCAATGGATATCTCTAAGTTGATATTATTTTTGCTTCTATATTGTTCTTAATTGTTTTTAATAGTAAATCTAATGATTTATTAAAATTTATGAATTGATAATAATACATGAATTGTAATATTGTTTCACTATTTTAAATAGTGCATAATGGCAATGCTGGCATTTTGTGGTGTAGTTAGTATTATTGTAATAAATTTTTCCATTTGTGATTAGTATTATTGTAATAGATTTTTACATTTTTAGTTAGTATTATTTTAATTGTTTGATGGTAAATTAATTACTTCATTTTTACAGTTCAAACCACTTTTTGAATGTTCTTTTGCTAATTTATATCATTTCCTTAGTTGATGTGATTTTTCCTTTATATTGTTCTTAGTTGTTCTTAATAGTAAACCTGATGATTTATTAAAATTTATGAATTGATAATAATTCATGAGTTGTAAGATTGTTTCACTATTTTAAATAGTCCAAATCAACTTTGAGCAGATCAGACTATTGATGATGAAGTTCATTTTCTTCAAAAGCTCTCAAAAGAGCAGGAGCTTGAAATCAATGACTTCCTCAAGAATGATGAAAATCATATTTTCATCTCTTATATTTTAACCATTTCGTAGACAGAGAAAAAAATTCAAGCCACTTTGGTAAGCAGACAGGTAGGAAAATGGAAACATTTGGTAACCTAAAAATGGACTATGGATGCTCTTGTAACATGAAAAGGGAGGAAGCCAATGTAGATGAGGCCCTGAGATTCAACAATTTTAACAATGGCTTCATCAGCCTTGGTTTGGCAAATAAACATCTTAGATGGCATTGATGAGTCACTCTCTTAGATGGTTTAGTTTTCTTAGGATTTTTCAATAAGGTGGACTTCATTAGAGATGGTTGTATGGATCTCAGAGTTTTGTCTATGAAGGGTTGTGGCCCCATAAGATTTATTAAAACTTTAATAGTATATTTTAATTTGAGTGAACACCAAGTCCACAATTTAACAATAAAAATAAAAACTTGTAAACAAACCGTCCAAGTTTAGCAGGTCAACTAATTTACCCTCCAACAAAGAGGATGCACCAGCTAAAATTGGCCTATATAATTCATTCTCGATAAGACTAGATTATCTGCTAAATGGAACAACATTTTGTGTTTCCTTCATCTATTATATTGTATTGCAAACATCTTTTTGTCTTTTTGATCTATGTACTGACAATTCATTTATATCTATAAATCAATTCAATACAATTTTAGTTTTCTCTGCATTAGATGGTCCTTTGGGACAAAATTAGAAAAGAAAAATAATGCAATGACAAATAATTTCTATCAGCATTTTTAAAATAGTATAATTACAGTCTACTAAGCATCATGTTGCTCTTTAGAAACAAAAACTACAAAATTGACTGTATGCTAGACATACATAAAATTGAGCATTGGACATTGTCTGGTACTTCTTTGTAGAATAAGATACATGCAAAAGGTGAAAATCTGAGGGGAACAAAAGCAGACAATATTACTCTTAACACAAGTTTTGTGTATATATATGTTAAAGCACTTTCAGAGAGATAGAACACTGACAAGATCTTGCAAAAAGTGTGAATGATATAATAAGAACAGTTTATATGTATATGTTAGAGAAATTTTTAAACAGATAAAACATTGACTACAAAAATTAAATTAGCCTAAGCAATTGGCCATAAATGTATGGAAAATGGATGTAATTTTAAGAAAGCACGCATTGTTTGAACTTAGAAGTTTAGAAACCTTGATGGATCTTTTCAATATTAAATTGTTAATATCTTACGGTGGGTCATAATCTCAAAAGAAAATTTTAGCTTTTTTAGGTTTAAAAAGCTACATCTGGTTTTAATTTTTATGCATTCCTACATTTGTTGTTTATGCATGGCTATTTTGTGTGTTAAGGCAATACACATCTTAGACTTACTATAGAGTTTTGCAGAGTCATTTTTTTGCCCTCACTGTAAAGTCTCCTTTGCCATTGAGAAAATTATTTATTTCAGATGACTACACATATAATCCTTTGTTTATGAGCATATACAATAATTTATTAACCATATAAAAGGATCTTTAGTATAGTTTAATATATTTTAACTTTTCTAAAAAAAAAATTAATCTTTATTTTAACTAACATTTACTGTCATGCAGAGGGATTTTTGTCTTCTTCATAGACTCAACTTTGTCTTCAATTTTTGTGAGCAAGGACTGTAGTGTGTTGGAAGGTTAGTTACTTTCCAATTTCACTATCATAACTTTTCTTTAAAAATCTCTATAAATAATCAAAAAAATGTTCAATTTAGTCAATTCAAAAGTATTCAATGTGTCAAATAATAGTTTCTTTTATATCTAATTTACATTGAAACTTTACTTATGGTATATATGCTACTTTTGATTTAATCAATTTTCCTTATTACATTATTATGCTTTATCGAAAGAGTAATCACTACAAATTGAAAATGTAGGTTCATCCTTTCAATTGAATTTATAAAGTCCAATCACTTTTCCTAATACAACATTAGAAGAATACATAAATAAATTTTAAAATTTAATCTATTTTATAGATATGGGTCGACAAAGATTGAATTTTGAATCAGACGAGCAAAGGAGGCAATATCAGAGAGAGTATCAAAGAGAATATCGAAGAAGGAAATGGGAACGAATGATAGATGCTCAAAGAGAAGAACAAAGAAGGAGACACAATGAAGCTAAAAGACAAAGATATGTTAGACGAAGAGCAGACATAACACTACAAGAATTAGAAATTCAAAATAGAGAAGAGGATAATACAATTACAAATAGTCATCAACGAACTTCTGAAGAAATATCTCATTCTAAAAGACAAGAAAGACACCAAGTTGATCCTCAATCAAGTGAGATGTATAACAATGCATCCAATGCAAACATTCAATTCAATCTTGAACATGAATTTTCAAGATCAATAGACCATGTACTAGAAACACCTCAACATGAAAGTCAAATTGATATGAATTTAGGTGTAGAAGATAATGTACAAAACATACCAAACCCAAGTGGAATGATTCATGGTGATTTTGAAAGTTTTCGAAAGCAATTTCGATATCGATTAGATAGCTTCAAAATGCCAAGCATATGTTATGTTTTTCAAGAATGCTATCTAGGAATCAAAGTATCTCAGACCTCTGAAGGACCTATATGCACTAGATGCCGACAAGAGAGAGGAAATAATAGATTTTCAGCTTCAAACAATATAAACCCTAGGCCACAACCATAAGAGCTTTTAAATTTTACTCAATTTGAAGAAATGTTGATTGCACGTTCCAACCCAATAATACAAGTTACACATGCAATAGGCAATCAGTATAAATACAAAGGACACACAATCAGTTTTCCCCAAAATGTGGAACATGTTTCAAAAGTTCTGCCACATTCAATACAAAATTTTCCAATCATTATTGTTCGAAGAAGGGATCAACATGGTACAAATTATAACTTTACAGTTAATAGGGATCATGTCTATAAGGCACTAAAGTACAAAGTAGACCATGAAAAATATTATGGAGATGTTAGAATTGATGAAAATGCTCTCAATGATCTAACAAGAAATTCTTATGAAAATATTTTCAACAGATTACAAATAGTACATATGGAATTTGATTATGATACAAATCAAATCATCTTTGTTGATCTAGTCATTGAGACAGACGAAGGTAATTTAATTGAGCATACAACATCAATGGTTTCTAAACCACCTAATGACCGGACATAAATGGAATTGATTTGTGCATGGATTAATAACCCTGATGCAACAAATTCAACAACATTGATTGATTGGCCAGGAATACGTTCATCTCTTATAAATTAATATGTCACTTTAGGATTACTTGATATGGCATTTCCAACATTATTCCTTAATGGTAGATGTGATTGGTTAGAACCTCAAATGAGGCGAGTGAATTTGCATGAATTTTTCAAGCATTTAATGCGATACAAGGATCATCACTTTGGTAGTCATCCAAGGTTTAAATATTTCATGGTGAACATGATAATGAGACATCATGCACAAAATTCATCAGTTGTATTCGTAAAAATAAATTTTCAAGACATGCCAATCACCATCAACGAGTTACGTGAGCATATCGAAAACATGCCACACTCTCATCTAGCCGATAGGTTGATGTGGTTTGGAACAAAATTAAGGGGTATAAGGCCACACTGGACAAAATGTCGTGCAAAACTGACTGACATAATTCATCAAATAGGTTCTCCTACAATATTCTACACCTTAAGTGTTGCAGACATGTATTGGCCTGATTTGCATGCATTAATGCCAGGAACACAACCAACTACTCCAAGGGAGGCTCAAAATTGGAGAAAACAAAATGTTATTGACTATCCTCATATAGTTGCATATTACATGCGCTTGAGACATTCAATATTCATAAAAGAAATATTGGAAAAGGAATGAAAGTAAAAGATTATTGGTGTAGATATGAGTGGCAACATAGGGGATCATCGCATGTCCATGGATTCATATGGATACATGGAGCATCGAATATGGACAATATTAATTGGTCAAATGAAGAACAACGACAAAGTGTTGAAAGATATTTCCATTGTATTGTTTAGGCATGGAATCCTAGAGCAGATCCACATCAACCAAACATACAAGCATGTTTTTAAAAGTTTGGATGTATACATGCAATATATTAAATAAACTATTTATAGTCTACAATATGACTAATATATTTTCTTTTCCAACTGTAGGCTTTCCAAAATTATTCTCTCTATCCATGTCTTAGAGATACAAGACAACTTATAGAGATAGATGTTGAATGGACTATGAAGAAATCCTAAACTATGTACAACGACACACAATGTGCAAGGAAGGTGCATGCCTACAAAAAAAGAAAGGGACAATGGTTTGCAAGTAACTATTTTAACAAGTTAAAATATTTATATCAAAGTGGAATATATAATATAATTGTCAAATACTAAAATAGATGGCATATTTATATTGATTGTAGGTATAATACTGCTTGGGCATTGAATTTAGAGGGGTCAAAATTATATGAAGACATAGAAACAGGTGAAAAGAAATTCGAGCCAGCTAGAAATGATGATAGAGTAAACTCACACAATCGCTACATATTGCAATTGTGGAGAGAAAATATAGATTGGAAACCTGTTCTTTCTAAACATGTCATGATAAAATATATTGCAAAGTATGCAGCAAAAGTAGAGAAAAGCCATACCAACAAATGTTGATGTGTCTTGCAAA
The DNA here is from genome assembly GCA_007258455.2 of Sequoia sempervirens. Lineage (NCBI taxonomy): Eukaryota > Viridiplantae > Streptophyta > Pinopsida > Cupressales > Cupressaceae > Sequoia > Sequoia sempervirens. The sequence goes on along the minus strand of VDFB02322686.1, from coordinate 11,404 downwards.
CACAAAAAATGCAAATGATTTAGCTGCAAGAGCATATAGAAGGCTTTTGACAAAGACTGTTATAGAAAGGGATATTGGATCTCAAGAAACATGTCACATGTTACTAGAACTTCCATTAGTAGAGAGTAGCAAAAAAATTGTCTATCTAAATGTATCACATGAGGTGTTCAAACCTGTAAGTATAAATGATGAAGAAAACAATGAAGAATAGTGGATAAACTTCATTGATGGATACAAAATAAGGCCTTTATGTATGGAAGCTATAACACTAATTGATGTAGCCAAGTCATGGATATATAATCCTAAAAGAAAAGGAGATAACAAATGGGAACGAAGACAAACAATTGCTATTGTCAGAGTATTCCCTAGATTTTTATCCATTCCTCCACATCAGTTAGAAAAATGGAATGACTTTTTCTTATCAGAGTTATTATTGTACAAACCATTTCGTGATGTACAAAGAGATATTGGTCATGATAATGACTCCATAATAGAAAATTGGGAGTCATTTTAGTATAACCCTTGGCACATGGAGCGAAGAGAAATTGTAGAAAATATTGAAAACATCAGTGATTCTGAAATTGAAGACAATGAAACTATTCAAAAAAATATTATTGAGCATGAATGGGAAATAATATTTAGACTACACAATGGTCAAAACATCAAAATCTCAAAAATAGATATGTTGGGTAGAAGAGATATTGATAGACAAACAAATTGGTGTAATGAATACCAAGGTGAAGTGTACACAAATCAAGCAATGAATTTCATTAGCAGCATGAGAGAACATGGGTGTCTCATACATGATGACATACCATAGTGTATCGACTATTCAAATCTCAGGGATAAACAAAGGAAGGAACTCAACATAATTATGGAACACTACCATAATAATCAAAATCCACCACCCTTGTTGATGATAATTCAAGGAACAACAGGAACAGGAAAGCCATATCTAATTGGTGCTATTAGTTAAACTATTGAAAATGCAACGACTCTAAGTTCTTCTCCCCTTCTATTACTTGCACCAACTGGAGTTGTAACATTCAACATTGGCACATCCACAGTACATTCAAAATTGAGAATCCCAATAAGAGATTTTTCTCAACTAGAAGGAGCAAGGCTAACAAGCTTTCGAGAAGAGATAGCACACATCAAATACATTTTGATTGATGAAATGAGCTTCATAGGTCAGAACATGTTAGAAAACATAGATTCTTGACTCTGACAAGCATTCCCACAAAATGCAAACATTAACTTTGCAGGTATACACATGATTATGATTAACAAAAATGACTATTTTATATTCTAATACAAGTAATTCACGTTATGGAGTTTATATAGATATGAAGGTATATATTAGCTAAAAAAATTCATTGTTTATCTTTCAGGTATATCTATAATTTTGGTTGGAGATTTGGGTCAGTTGCCTCCTGTTAATGATAAACCAACATATGACAACAACAGAAGAGCTAGGTTTCTATGGGAAGAATTCAAAACTGTGGTTACTTTAGATAAAGTATTTAGACAAGATGGAGAAAACATCCACCATCAAAGATTTCATCAACTTTTGACAAATCTTAGAGATGCAAACCCAACAATTGATGATTGGAGATTGCTTAAGACAAGAACCGCTATTACCATTGATGCAACAAGCAATGAGGAGTTTGACAATGGTGTTCATTTGTTCTCAACAAATGATAATGTTCATAAACATAACAAGAAAATGTTATACTCATTGAAGCATCTTGTTGCATGTAGTCTTGCAACAGAATCAGGAAGTATTAATGCAGCAAAAGGATGCTCAAATGATGAGCTTGATCTAGAATTATTGATCAGTAAAGATGCCAAGGTAATGTTGACTTCAAATCTTTGAATACAAGCAAGTCTTGTAAATGGAGCTCTAGGATATATTCGAAAGATTGTATACAAACCTGGAAGTGGTCCACCAGAACCACCAACATATGTAATGGTTGAGTTTGAAAGCTATTTAGGAATACCATTTGATGACCATAATCCAAATACAATTCCAATTACAACAGTACAGAGGGGGAGGACAATCCAAATTCCATTAAGATTGGCTTGGGCATTAACAATTCACAAATCACAAGGTTTGACTCTTTCAAAAGCCACTATTGATATTGGACCAAGAGAAAGAACATGGTTGACATTTGTCACCATTTCTCGTGTAAAGTCTCTACATGGCCTAAGAATTATGTCACCATTCACATATGACCGTTATGAAAACATGAAAAAGGATAGACAACTTGCCAAAAGAAAGGCTAAAGAAAATAGACTTAAAATTTTAGAAGAAAATTGATGAAATATATTTTCTTCAATTTTGTTTCAATGACTATACTCAAATTTCTAAATGTAATATATTTATATGATTTTATGTGTTATGGTACTTAAAAATTCTTCTATGTTTAATGCATTGAAAATTCAACACACAAATGTTCTTAATGTAAAAAAATTATGCTACTTTTCAAATGTTTCTTATGAGTTGTAGAAAATCTAAAATTCATTTGCTACCCATGTAGATTCTTCATATTTCATCACATAATTTTAAAAATAGGTATGTTTCATATGCTTCTCACATATTCAATTATTTTTTACTACTTGAATTTAATATATTTTGAGTTTCTTTGATATCATAAATTTGTTTAATGTTTAATCTCTTATATGTAATTTTCTCAAAAGTTGAAAAATATATATTTTCCCCTATTTAATACTAATGTAAAAAAACATAATGATTTTCCTACAAGTGAGGAAGATGTCACATAATGTGCATACATCATGGGTGTCCATTTGGTTATCGAAGTATCACTGTTGTCTTCCATTCAATGTCCTCCTTCGTATAGAGGAGTTGAGTGTCCGTTATTGGTTGAGAGAGAAGATGGTCAAGAAAATTATCAATAATAAATTAGAAAACAACCAAAAAATAATAATAATTATGCCATGTACTTTAACTTTCTCCATGAATCCAAGGTGAAAATGAACTTAGATATAAAATTTAACAATCTTCAGATTGAAATTGTAGATTTTTTTGACTGGTCAGTTTGTCTTTACCATGAGGTTTGTGATATTTACCTTGCAGGATGCATTTGGAAGGTCACTATCAAGCCAACAATAACCATTAAAAAACATAGTCTATGTGATGAGCTCAGTATGAAATTCATGAGATTTCTTAAAGGATAATGACAGATTAGTTATCACACGGGACCACCCGAGGAATGGTTGCTTGCTACTTTAAAGTTCAACTACTCCATCATATTCATGGTACCTCAGGTCATGCCATCATTTAGGTTGATGTGACAATTGAAGTTCAAACTATTCTTTATGATAGTGATAATGCACAGTTACCAGTACACAAATGGTTAACAAACTACAAGTATTTTTGAAATATTATTTAACAAATGTTTGCAAAATATTTATACATTTCATCTATGGCTAAATTCAATTTCGAAAATATTTTAAAAATATTGTTCAAAACTTATTACCAGTGCATAAATGTTTAAGTAAGTGAAACTACTTTTTTTTAACAAATTAAAACTATTCGTGTTCTAATTAAATGGAAATGGTTGATGTTGATGTTATCTTTTCTTATATACAAGTTGGTATAATTTTAAGTTAATAATTATAAAAACTAAAATTAGATACTTACAAAGTTATCGTTAATCAAAACATTAAATTATAAGTTTGGGGAGGAATTCCATTAAATTTTAGTGTCTAGCATTATATATGGCAATTGAAATAAACAATGATGGAAAATATAATGAAATCATATATATTACTATTGAAATGAATGTTAATGAAGATGTAAGCATTTTTTAAGATACCTATTTAACAACAGTTAAAAAAACTACAAATTATTTATTATACATAAACTTTATTATTTATTAGAATGTGTTAAAGAAAAACTATGTTATATTATTTTTTGTTAACAAATTGAAAGTATGTGTATTCTAATTTAATGTAAATGGTTGATGTTCATGTTATGTTTTTCTATATATAAGTTCCTATGATTTCAAGTTAATCTTTATAAAACTTAAAATCAAATACTTACAAAGCTATAAATATTAAACAACATACTTTTATATTAAACATAGATATAAGAGTAAACAACTACTACTTTTATATCTAACATAGATATTATTATTGGAATGTGTTAAGGAAAAAATTATACAATTGCAAGTGAATTTATTATTAAAAAAAATAAATTACATCACATTATGAAATTAAATAAAAAATACCCTTAATGATGAAAAATATGCACCTCAAACAAGATAACTTTCGGCTTATTTTATATATATTAATATTTAATATATGTATGCTAGTATAATTCTACCTAAAACAATAGAACGTAAAATCTCATATTATGACCATATGGATAAAAAATAAAACACAACCAATATATAGTGATTTTTTATTAAATTAAAAATAACATAAATACCTAAGTAAATAAAATTATTAAAAAATAACATACAAAAACATAAATAATTTTAAAATAATGAATATTATTAGTTGGTACCAAATGAATATTATTAAATTAATTCTAATGTATATTTTTTTACAAATTTATTTTAAAATATCAAATTGATTTATCTACCATTCTATTGTATTATAGTCGCAAATAGTATTATTAGTGTGATGTAAGCTATGGAAACTTTTAACCTGTAAGTTATAGTTCTTTATCCAATAATTTTTTTCAAAGGGTTGTGGTCAACAAATACAATTTATTTATTTATTATCATATTTTGAGGCAATTTTAATTTATTGAAAAGGTGAAATAGAGAAAATATGAGAGATTGACATTAAAATAATTAATAATAAAATAAATAAAATTTATATCTATTAGTTTGAAATATTTTTAAATTTAACATTAAGAAAAATAATATTTAATAAATGTTAATTAATAATTAGATATTTTATATGGATTATTAATCTCTTCTATTAATAAATAGCTAGCTAATGAGCATATATAATTAAAAAATTTGAACAATAATCTTATAGTCTACATTTAATTTTCTATTTTAAATAATTGTAAAAATGTTATTTATCTTTCGATCTATTCATATTAAGAATAATAGTTACTATAAAAATCAAAATTTTCTTTGTCTTTAATGTACATGTTTAATCCAATACATTTTATTCATTAAATCAAATTTCAAATCTATTAATAACTTTAATGACATAAAATACATCATAATAATCATTTTTTATATGACAAAGTAAACTAGAATACATATATTAAATGCTAATATATATATAAAAAATGCCAGAGTTATCCTTCTCGAAGTGCCTAATTTCATCATTAAGACTATCTTTAATTAAATTTCATAATGTGATTAGGAAACAATAGACTAAGAAGGTGTTGAGGCCTCTAGGTTAAGTTGCTAGGTTGGGTGTTGAGTAATTGTTTGTCTAATACTTTCTTGCTTGGTTTCATATGGTTTTGTTGTGTTGCTAGGTGCCTGGTGTTCATATGGATTTTCTCTGTCTCTTGACTCAGTGCTATTAGCTATATGGTTCATGGTTGCTATTAGGTTTGTAGGTGTTGTGTGGCTCATGGGAGTTAGCTAGGTCATTGATTTTTGCTTCTACCCTCAAGAGGCTTTTTATTGGATTATGGCAGTTTCTAAATACCCCTATAATTACATACTATCTATTATGATTTCTAAACTGTAAATTTATACATACTATTTCTTAAATTTCTCGAGTGGGGCCCTAATAGATTCTCCCAACTAATTATTCTAAAAAACAATAAATGAGGCGTACAAATGATTCAAGTGAATATTAGTTTCCTATTCCAATATTGTTATCAACAACAAATGAAGCACACAAGTTGCCCGTGCACATAATTCATGAGCAAAAAGCTAGTCTTTCTTCATGAAAATTCCAATATCCTTGTTGAATACAAATAAATCACATTCAATGAAAACACTTTGTGATCCAATATCTTGTCTTTTCCAAGAATAACTATTAACTCTGTGAAAAACTGCCAAGAGACCATAAGTTCCAAACTTTGCAGAAACTCACTATACTCACCTTTTTCATAAAAAATCCATTTCATATGCAAACATAAAGAGTAAGCATCCTTGATAGAGGTCCATTTAGCAATAGCTAAAGCTTAAGATCCATTAAGCTACTGTCTAGAGATGAAATCCAGTACTAAGAATAACATATGAACAAAACCTTGCAGCTAAAAAAGTAATCATATAATAAAAACAAGTGAGGAAGTAGACTGTGTAATTATTACTGTCAAAAATCTGTATATTATTACTATCAAAAATCAATAGGAGAATCTCCTTAAACAATATGAACTTGTAGAAGTTTTACAAAACCCTAATAGCATAGAGTTTCTTCCTCCTTGTTAAAAAGAATACCACCAAAATCACTTTCAAAACCTCTGACATTAAAGCTGTGTTGAATCCCAACCCCTATATCTGAGAATCTCTGAGCTTTTACCAGAGAATGTGTTTTCTTGTCGTATATATCATTGTACATAAAAAAGATACCCTGTCAAAATGCCATAAACTGTAACCAATTTTCTCCTCACTACTCCAAGCATAGATAGCGATGCCAGGTTCAAACCTTTCTTTTTCCACCAAGGCCTATGTAATTCAATAGTTATACACATAATCACATGTCGATATGTAAATCCAAAAAGAGAAAAGGTTTTGTATGTGGCCTAAAAAAATTGAAGAAAAGCAAGCCTTCAAGAAGAAGCTTTTACAGGCCTCTCTATAGGACCAGCAGGAGATGGTCCTCTGAACCCCACCGTAACCTTATCATTTACGCAACAATGAAATGGAACATGCCTCTCCCTTGTCATCCAACACTGCTCACAACATAAGGCTTCAAATATTGACTTTGCATCTTAGGAAGATTCAAACCTTCGCTAGGAGAGGACCCACTCTGCATCGGATTAAGCCTATCGAACAACCCTGGTGAAATGACTAAAGAAAATCCATTCTTATTGTATAACCCGAGTGAATTTTGAAGCATAGAATCATGCATATATGGATCAAATCGATTTAAAGCCATTTTTAAATCTACTTTAAATCTGTTTGAAAAAACTTCTACATACAGTAAATGTAGTTATGCCAACAGCATGTCATTTGAATGTCAAATTCAAGTTGAAATTTTTTTTCTTACATTGAATTTTGATTTTTGGCATGCCAACGCCTCTCTATGTAATAATAATTAATATAAAAAGATTGACTCAACAAAATGCATTAGACTAAAATAAAAAATAAAACTATTAACCTACCCACTTTTCCACACTAACATAGTACAAGTTAAAATATAACTATTTATCGGTGAGGACGGACTACCAAGTATTCCCGATAATATTCGGGTCTGTTTATTTGCCCTTTTAACTATTCTCGAGAATATTAGGGTTTAATTGCTTTCCAAACATAGGGGAACAATTACCCTACCTACATGTTGAGGACTAAATCAAAATCCAAATTTTAAGTTCATTATTTACGTTAGGGTTTTAAGATGCTTCCCTGTGCGCCTACTACAGAGTCGAACCTAAGGCGGCTAGAATTAGGGTTCTAATCCGTAAAACTTCGTCGGCGGCCGCCTTCTTTTGCTGAGGACAATCTTACAGCAGTAGTTTTTCCGGCAGCGTTCAATAATGGTGAAATCATCAGGTAAATAACATCAAGTATTGCTAAAGAATATGATTTTGATGGATTTTGTTCTTAGAATACATGTAATAGTACAGTTTTGCTATTTATATTAAGCAGCGTATTGTCTGTGGTTGAATTGACAGATGTCGCAAATGTGTTTCACAAAGTTCGGTGGAAACTTTTCTTTGAATTTTGTAACTAGAATGGACGGAATTGGAAAGATCGGTAAGTGAAATTAAAGAGCTGAAAAAGTATTTTGAAATTAGCTTGCGCGAATGGATTGATTTGGAAAATATCTTTAAGTAAAATTAGAGGACAGGAATTGAAAAGATCTATTAAATACATTAGAAAAATAGTACGGGGTTAGAAAGATTGTGAGGGAAAATCGTATACTCTTCCAATGAATCCGATGGCCGTAACCATTGACGGATTTAAAAAAAGAAAGTCAAGTTTGAAAAATTGTTGATGAAAACTATAGTAGGACGGAAGTTGTGAAGATGCTTAAGAAAATATATGTAGAGTAAGAAAGAAAAAATGCTTTTGAATTGTGTGAGTGGAATGGGTAGAATTAGTAAGATCGGCAAGTAAAATCATAGAAGATCGGAGTCGGAATGATCTGCAAGCGAAATTATAGAATATTGTTTATGAATTGTTAAAAATTAGTGTAATGAGTGGAAATAATAAGATCGGCAAGTAAAATCACATGAGAGCGGAATTGGAAACATCTGCAAGCGAAGTTATGGAATATTGTTCTTGAATTGTTAAAATTTTAGTGGAATGGGTTGAAATAGTAAGATCGGTAACTAAAATCATATGATAATGGAGTTGGAAAGATCTGCAAGTGAAATTATAGAATATTGTTTTTGAATGTTAATTTTTTTTAAGAATAATAATATTACAAGATTATAGAATGCTGGAAAGCGTTTTTGAATTGTTAAGATTTGTAAAGTAAAAATACGTGTAATTAATTAAAATGGGTGGAGGTCGAATTGGAAAATTTGGCAACTCTAATGTAAAAATACAGCTAATTTTAAAGAATAAGTGAGTGGAGATTGAAAATTAGTAATTGTTCTTGAATTGTTAAAATCTCTAATGTAAAAATTTTAGGTAGTTATAAAAAAATGGCAGAGGTCTGAGTGACTGGAGATGGATTTGTAAATATTGGTAAGTCAACTAAAGAAGAGAAATTGTTAAAATCTGAAAGTATAAAAACAGATAATTATTAAAAAGAGTTTCTCTAGCTGGATTTGGATTGGTAAGAAAAATAAATTTTCAAAATCTGTAAATAAAAATACATTTCTAAATGAAAAAGAGTAATTGTATTAGAGCCTCAGGTTGCAATACCGGAAGTTCTTGGTTTTTGTGTATATGGTACGTTGAACTAATGTGCGTGCTAATCCTTGCTCCTTGTTTGTGAAAGAGAATGCTACATTTATAAACTTGCCAGTCTGGCTGTGATGACCTTGGTAGGAAAGGTCTCAAGAGATTCAGACCAAATAATCTCTTGTGAGACCAGTTTAGTTGGATTCTTTTGGAGACAGTGGACCACAGATATTGTATGTTTTGTAGCAACTGCTTGATGGATTTCCTTAGGTAGGATGATGTCCATGCGGTTGGTTCTTAGCTCTTGCAGGAGAAGCAGGCTACCCATTATGCTGAGCGAAAGTTTTCTAGTAGCTCTCACAGGTCTAGAATTGAGCTGAAGCCACCTAGATGTGCGCAGCCACGTCAAGAGGCTAGGCATCCCATTGAAGGTTATATAGAGACAGCTGAGCACAATTTCAAAGCTCACTTTGCCATTTTGTTGTTGCAAGGTTTTGCTTCCACCTGGTGGTGTCATGAATTGTAGAATGGCAACCTTTTCCTTGTTACAATCACTTGGGAGATCTTTCTGGAGATGTTTAGATGAGTTATATTTCTGAGCATTTCAAGCACTGTTACATCAATGATTTCCATGATGATGAATGCGATTAAGTTTCAAATGCAAATCTGCCAAATTGATGGCTACAGGCACAATCAAATACAAATTTGTCTTTCTATTATAGATAGACAGCAGAAGGTACAAAGCAACACCAATATGCCGGTCTATTTTTTTATTACTTTCTTTCAAAAAAACCATTCAACACCCGTGACTAGTAGTAAAAGGAATTAAAAAAAATACAAATAAAAAGCAGGTAACAAGATTTCCCCACTCTTTCTTTTGAACATCAAATAAAAAAAAGGCAATTACACAGTCCACAGTGTTTAAGATGCAAGGGAATATGGAGCTTCCATAGCTCTCATCTATTTCTTTTTCACCAAATACTCTATTGCCTGCACAGCAAACTACCAACGCCCCATTTGCTTTGAGTAAGTCAGCAATACAAAAAGAAAACAGCAAGGTATTAACAGCACCATGCATTATTTATTTTGCACTTTTGAAGTTCACCACTATAGCAACAATCGACGCCCTTGTAACAGCTTCATCTCCCACGCCATGCCTCTTTGTTTCTGTTTTTTTTTTATTAACCGTCTCCTTTCCCAATTCCACGCCAAGCAACTGCCTGCCTCTCCTTTCTTTCTCTCTAAAAATCTGCTTTTTCCTCCCGTTAACTGCTCGATGCCTAACCGTTTCTTTCTTGCCAATGTGAATGTATATGAGCTGAGTTTAATTTGGCATCAAATCAAAATTTAAAACAAAGCACCAAACACAAATAAAAAGAGCAAGCCAAAAATTGGCAAAAGTGGATTGATGCTCTTGCATCACATGATCATCAGTGGTTGGGCATGATAGGAAGAGAAAAAAGAAACCAAAGAGCTGAAGAAAATACTACCTAAATGTTGACGAATACTAAATGTAGGATTAGTTTGGCTTCGGATTATGTTAGATGTTTGAGACTTAAGTGTTAATGTATTAAGGTAAAGTAGCTTATAAGTGTAGATTGTAATGCCTGATTTTAGATTGAAATATTAATTGTCATTAAGTTTTTGCAGCAACATTTATTATCATTATTTTTTTTAAAGTTGAAACTTAGAATAAAGAAATATAAATTTTATTTAGAGTATTACACTCACTTCAGCTGTGATGACAAATTCAACATATATTTTGTATTTCGATTTTCTTTCTTTTTTATTGTTATCAGTAATAACTTGGGAAACCTGAGGACATGTCCCCCCCCTAAAATGCCCCGTCCCTGTCCCTAGGACATCTCGGGTACAAGGGGACGGCTAGGGGACGCTAGGGGACTGTCCCCTTTTTTGCCCAAAAACAGGAAATCGTCCCCGAAACGGGGGAATGACGTTGATGAGATGGGGGATGACTGACCGTCCCGAGAACGGCCAGGGGACAGCTGAGTTGTCCCTCGATCATCCTAGGGACAGACGGCCGACCGTCCCCCATGTCTAAACAACATTTTAATCTTAAAAAAAAAACTCAAAATTAAAAAGACAAGCCCTTGCCTATGTGGCATTTGTGGGCCCCATTGCTTTTGACTCTCTTATGAGGAAAAAAGGGCTCTCTTTATTCATTTTATGCATTTGTTTATTTGAGCAGCCAAAGGTTTGAGAGCAAAAGAAGTTGCAGCCATTGAAGAAGAAGGAGCAGCAACTTGAAGGAGGAGAGGAGGTTGAAATTATTGTTGTTGGGAGTGCAAATCCACCAAAGAGGTATGCATTTCCTTTCCCTCTTTTTTTTTTAATTTTTTTTGGAAAGTCTCAAGCATACATTGTCTGATTTTTTTTATATTTTTGCATTTTCAGTTGAAACTTGTATTCTAAATATAAAA